>BQNB010057840.1:13945-38037 GCA_026074375.1 Tanacetum coccineum
GGGCCCACATTGCACTTGGCTTCTCGACTACAAAGATTAAGAGGCATTGTTCTACATAGTGGTATTCTCTCAGGAATCCATGTTATATCATGTCAAAATGACATTATGGTTTGACATATTTAAGGTAATTCCCAACTTGCTTTTTACTTATACTCTACCCAATTCACTCATCTCCATTCTAGTGACACTCTTCTCTTTTTCTTTGGTAAAGAACATTGACAAAGTACAGAAAGTAAGTTGTCCCATGGTATTTAAGCTTATAATTATAGTTAGTTGTGGAAAATGAAAAGACGCAACACTTCAAAATCTCTATATTGGAAAAAAGAATAAATTTGTATTATACCTTTGCATATGAAAATAATACGAATATCAGCCCATTCTTTCTTAACAGGCATGCATGCCTTTGCTTAAGCTCTAACCACAGTAGTCACAGTAGTACTTAAAAGTCGTGTCCTGCATCCATGAACCTAAATTTAGCAGACACCCACTTCACAACCCAAATTAATAGGCGGGGTATTTGGCAGTGCCTACGAAACATTCTTTAAGGGAAAGGAAAATTACATCGGGCATTTCGTTGTCTAACAATACTTCGTTATACTAATTACCTATAAATTCTAAGTGAAAGAGGTTTTACCTAAGGATGGTGTTCTCCGTTGGCTTAGCTAACACATTAGTTACCGAAAGCCATCCGACAACATAATTCTTTGGTAACTTAGTGCTGGGGAAATTACACTTTACTGTCTAGTTTGAGCCGTTAAGAGGTATTTTAAGTGTACTTTTTTGAAACTAACAATCAATAGTTGATTTGTGTGAATGAAAAACTCATACACTCATACGGTTTGAGTTGACATTCAAACCGACAACAGCTCGTACTTTTCTGAAACTAACAATCATTAGTACACGCTTTTGAGCTTGCTGTCATGTGAAAAACCGTCACTATGGGGTCTTCATCTCTCATATAGCACACTCTTCTTTACACCCTAAAAATTGCATCCTGAAAGATCCTGGACATATAAATAAATAGGACATAATTTAATAATGCTTGCTTAAGAAGTTAATATTTGAAACTTTTTATTTTTGTTTACGCATTCCATCGAACACTTGGTGTTCATGAAACTAAGAGCATTCATCTCTCCCTTGATTTATATTGGATACCCATTGATTTTGTCAAATAAAGAACAAAAAATGAGAAGAACAAAAGAAACATTGAAAGAACTCAGATTACAAACCAAATTAACATGACATTCCCTTTTTAAAATCAATTTATAGTTCATATAGAGACTAAATTCGAACTTTAACAATAATCAAAATAGGGATCACAAAGTTGAAAAATAGAGAAGGCACCTTCAAATTCATATTTATATCATAGCATATACACAACAAATGAAGCACCAAGAATATGATAAGCCACCAAATAATCAATAGAAACAAAATGTAACATTTCTCATTTTCAGGTTATTTATGATTTAATTAATTCAATTATTTATTTTTAGAGTTTTACGCGTTCACTTTTAATTATTATCTTATAGTTAAATCGCGTAAACTAAAAATCAACGTTCAACGTAAATGGACGCCAAACAAATTAAAGTTTACATCAAGCAAGTGTTATATGTTTATTAGGAGAATAATTTATAACTTTTCATAATTTATTTTTGTTAGGTACGTAAAACGCTTACGTTTCGTAATAAATTACATTCGGACATACCCGAAAATACCTATTCCTATCTATACTCAAACAAATACCCACTTTTATACCCAATACCCAAAAATTTAATCATTGTATACCCATTTAACCCATATGGCCGGATGTAGGCATATGATAACACAAATAAAAGCTTAACACTTTACAAGTATATACATCTAATTAACCACACCAACATTTTTCACTTGCCATTTTAACTAACTAGTACACAAGCCTTACACAAAGAGTACCTTACATCCCACTTCTCCATAAATTGGCACATCATACCTTACACAATGTACCTAAACCACTTCCAATACCATGTGATGTTAAGGTTGTTTCTACAATACTTCCATCTATTTAAAGCAAGTCCAAGGTAGATAACTCTTACACTCTCATTCACTAGGAATTTATCAAGCAAACTCTTTCTACACAAACCATAACCCACGACTCAAAATATAGAGCTAGGGTTTTCATATAAATTTCTTTTACAAGTATTCCAAGCATACAAGCACTCATCCTAAGATCACCTAAAGTTACTCAAGGTTATTACAAGCTTGGATTTGGGTTTAACAAGGGTTAATCAAGAAAACATATTTAGGATTTTCTTGATTAGGGTTTTGGATTTGGAAGCTTGGTTATGATTTCTATATTGTGTTCATCATTCTACTCATCTTACATAAGGTCTATTTAAAGTATTCCATTTTTATTCATTCATTATCTTATGTGTACATACTTGTTATATATGTTAAACACCACCTAGATTCATTTTTGTGATATATAAAGTATTTTGAAGCTTATGTAATTCAAATTTAAATGTGTATATGGTGAATTAATGTTCAAAATAAAGGTACATACTTAATATATAAAAATTTCGAAATTTTTTTTTTCGAAAAAAATTTAAAAAAAAATTTCAAAAAATTTTCAAAAAAAATGTTCGAAAAAAATATATATTTTCGAAAAAATTTTCGAAATTTTTTCAAAAAATTTTCGAAAAAAAAATTTTCAAAATTTTTATAAAAATATTCGAAATTTTTTTTTTTCGATAAAAAAGGAAATAATTATGATTTAAAACAAGAGGGTAAGATTTTTGATTCTTCCTCAAACGAGCGTCTAGCTAAATTGTATAACGTTTGTCAATAATAACTAACGGTACAAACGTTTTGTTCAAGTTGAAAAATAATTGAAAAGTACATTGGGTCATATCGGTAATAAAAAAGTAAATGGTTCATTGTGGTAAGTTTCAGAAAGTAGGTTGGTATTCTATGGCTTTTACCCATAATCATATTATACTTAAAATAAAAAAAGGTTTGTATTCTGTGACCATAACTCCAAAACTGTTATTATGTAATAATGATTGAAGGTTGATGGGGGATGGTTTGTATTCTGTGATGAATGTGGAACAATGTAACTCCCTGAATGAATAAATTAGACTGCAGGAAGGAGGTCGAGTTTGGAGTTGAGAGCATTTAAAGATACAGCCCCAATAAATTTAAGGGCTCAATCTTTTAGTATAATAGATTAGTTAAAGAATGTTAAAGAGTATATAATTATCTAAAATAATAAACTTATGTTTCTTATGTTAAAAATTAAATCAATGGAACTTTTTTAAAATCGATTAGGGCGTTAAAAAGCCTTGTAAGCCATATAAAAACTAGACACGTCAAACTTCTTGACTTAACAACTATGCTAATCTTCATTTTAGTCTTCCAAGAAACAAAGAAGTCGAGTTGCATTGACTTCAAATCTCCCCTAAACCGGTATCGAAAATGAGTTATTTGGCCCATCGCACTTAACCCGGACATTGTCATAATATCTTTCAGTTTTGGCAGAAGTGACTACTCAAAAATATATCTCAAATCTAAAGTCATACGTATTAAAAATACTATATTTCTATCTATGATAGTTTAGCCGTGCTTAATTATCGGTTGACTAACGGTTAACAAGCAAAGTTTACAAGAGCAGGCGTAATGATGATCTTATGCTAGTGAATGGGATCTCATTTTGTTGTAATATTAGTAGTAATAAGATTTTGTGATTTGTCGTTGATTATGTGGATGTTCACCTAGACTACTTAGGTCACACTTTGGTTAAGAAATGGTCTATGCACATCTAACCTTATATGTCGTAAGAAATTCCCTTGGTTGAGTAATTTTGTTTGCGAGTAGTTAACAGAATTGTATCATTACTTAGTTCTTAATTGTTGATAGTGACAAAAGGGGTGATCTTGTTGGACTTCCGCGGATCGGATCAAATGTATTGTGGTACAGTGTTCGGTTTCACCTTATTTTTAATTTATTTTTTGGTTTTTTTGGTCTGGTTCAAGATAGGGTTCCTTGCGTAAATTCTGATTTTGTTATTTGTAAAAGTCTGGGTTACAATGGCGGTTTTGTGGGACAACCAGACATTATGACTTTGATGGACCGGACCGAACCGCAACCCATACTTATGCTTTGTGGATTTGGACCGGACCAAAGGCAAACTTGGAAAGAAAATTAGGCTTTGGTGGAACCATGACAATAATGCTGTTGTGGGTACGGTTCAATCCTTTTAATCGATCTACTGTTGAAGGCCAAAGCAGGTGGTGATAAGTGTGGAGATTTTGGGCGATCTAGTTTTATTTTCAACCGCTAAGATATTGTACACTTTTTGATTAGAGAACACCATTTTATATTACCTTTCTATTGGCTTGCAGGTAAATGAACGCAAAATTTGCAGTAAATAAAAATGGTTGTGGTGTGTTAACTCTGACCATCGAGAAGAAGTTAAAGTGTATTGATTACACACAGAACTTTCCTGATTTACAGGAAAAATGATTTAAATCTATTTATTTAATATATAGTAATTTATAAGTGCATTGCGTGTGTGCAATGCTAATTTATACAAAAGAAATAAAAAATTAGGGTTCAAAGTTCTGTTTGGTGAATACAAGAGTTTTTTGTACGTTGAGGAGCTGCATACGATGTGTCGTCTCTTTTGGGTGATGTTATCCCGGTTATTTTAGTGGTGTTGATATAAATGTAAGAAGTTGCTGTTAGTTGAGAGAATTGGAGATTGTAAGACGGTCCGTGATGTTTGTGGTGTATGGTCACTTGCTCTTTGCTACTTATAGAAGTTGACAAATAATGAGGTAAGTGTGTGTATTTGAGGAGTAAATGTTAAGTTTGTCTACTTGGAATTAAATTATTGGGTTTTGGTTAATTGATTTAATTGTGATAAATCGTGAAATTGGTTATGTTAGACAGTGTTGTTTTTAGATATGACTTCTGACATTATTGATGCTCTTGAGGAAAGAGCTCATTCAATATTTGTGATGTGCTAGGTGAGTGTGATAGAGTGAGAATGGCGCTTTTTGGGCAGACTTTTTTGTGGGTATGGTGGGTTGTGGGGTGGGTATGGTTTTGGCAGCGATGGGGTTTTAATACGCGAACGGCATGGGTAGGCGGAGGCGTGTGCAGTTAGGGGAGGAGGTATTTCGTGGAGATGGTGTGGGTTGGGTTGAGATGGGGGGGGGATGGTGTTCGTGGTGGGGATCGGGCTTGTGAGGGGGTGGGAGTTGGGGGGCGGTGGCTGGTTCGGGGTGGCTCGAGGGGGATTGGAGATGTTGGAATTTAAACTTTTGTGGGTTGTTTGTTTTGTGAGGTGAGTTTTCGTTTGGCTTGTTCTTTTTTTTTTCGGGAGTATTATGTGTTTTTTTTTTCGTGTTTTCTGTGTTTTGATTTTGTGCGGGGATAGGGGGTGTTGGACGGGGGAGGAGGGGATTTATAAGTGGAGGGGCGTATAGGTAGGGGGGGGGCTGGTCTGCTGGGTGGAACGGGGGGGCACGGGGGTGAGGTTGGGTGTGGGATCCCAAATATAAAATTACCCCCCACCAACACCCGCCCACCCCCCCCTCCCCCCCCTCCCTAAACAAACCCCCCGGGATGGTGGGGGTGTGTGGTTGATTGGGATAGGGTGTGGGGGTGGTGAGAGAGTGTGGGGTGGAGGGATGGAGGTGGGGGATTGCGAAGGCAGGGGGGGGGCTGGGGGGGGGGAGTTGGGGTGAATTGGGGGGCGGGGGTGGGGCTGTGCCTGGCATCTGCGGGGAGGTAGGGGTTGGTGGTGGGGAGGAGGCGGGGGGGGGCGGGGTGGAGAGGGCTGGGGTGCGGTGGTGGGCTGGGGGTGGTAGATGGTGGGTGGGGTTGGAGTAGGGGGTATCGGGGGAGGAGGGAGGCGGGGGGTGGGGGTGGGTGGAGGTGGGGGAAGGAGGGAGGGGGTGGGTGGGGAGGTGGGGGAGGTAAGGGAGGAGGATGGGGGGCTTGGGATTATGGCGGGGGGCTTGAGGTGAGGCGGGGGGGGGGGAACGGTAGGGCAGATGAGGGGGGGTGGGGGGTGGTTGGGAGAGGATGGTGGGGGGGGTGGGTGGGGGGGGTGAGTGGGGACGGGGATTGGGGTGTATGGCGGGGGTGGGGGGAGGCGAGGTGGGGAGGGAGTGAGGCTGGAGAGGGTGGGGAAGTGGGGGGCGGGAGGGTTGGGTTGGGGGAAGAAGGGGGTGTTGGGGGGGGAGGAGGGGGAGGGGGGGGGAGGGGCAGGGGAGGCGTGGGGGGGGGAGGTGGGAGGTGTCGGGTTGGGGGGGGGGAGGGGGGTGGAGGTGTTTGGGGGGTAGGGTGGTGTGTTGGGCGGTATGGGGTAGGTGGTGGGTGGGTGTGGCTCGAGTGGAGTGGGGAGTTGAGTGGCGGCTGCCAGAGGGGAGGGGGGTGAGGTGGTGGAGTGTTAGGAGTGGGGGGGGGGTCGGGTTGGAGAGGGGCGGGGGGGGTGGCGGGTGGGGCAGGGAGGTAAGGGGGGGATCATAATTTCTATATTTATCTTAATAATTTATTGAAATCTTTGTGATCCGAACAATTTTTTTTTATATTGGGTTTATTTTTTCGGTCTCTTGTTTAATAGTTTTTTTTATATGGGCTTATGTGTTGGGCCTCATGTCGCGGTTATTTTTTTATCTGAATACATCAATTTGTATTTTTTTTTCTATTTTGTGCCGAGAATTTTTTTTATATTAACTACTTATAAAAAAAAAAAAAACTGACCCAAACTGAGAGCCAACCAGGCTTAAGTGAGCCCAAGTACAAAACGACACATGTTGGTGTCGTTTTTGTAATGATAATTAGTATACTTTATATTAATTACTACAAAAAAAAAAAAAAAAGCTGGCCCAAACTGGGAGCTCACCAGGCTTAAGTGAGCCCAAGTACAAAACGACACATGTTGGTGTCGTTTTTGTAATGATAATTAGTATACTTTCTAATGTCACAATGCCTGGTACCAAACTATATTGCAAATCAGTTTTAAACGCAGTATGTGTAGGTTCGATACTGGCACAGTCTGTTTTAAATCGACATTTTTTTATGCAAAACCTTTTTCAAAGTTTTAATTCACTCTATAATCATTTATAGGATAAAGATCAAATAAAAAGACAAATATCCGTGAAAAGGGTAAAAATGAAATTTTTTTAAAAAAAGTTTTAAAAAAATTCTGAAAAAATTCCACAAGATCACGTATGTTGGTGCATGAAAAAGTTGTGAAGGAAGTTTTTTTTAAGTGGATAGTTTTGCCGAAAAAAATTTATGAAAAAAACCTTTGTGCATTAAATCGCTTTTTTGTGCATCAAAAATTCGTTTTTTACTCAACTTCTTTTGACTTTTTGCATCAAAATTTTATTGCGCATCAAACAATAACAAGTTGAAAATTTTGTGCATCAAAATTTCTTTTTTTGTGCATTAAAAAAACGTATGAAATCTCAAAATTAAAAAAACTTCATTCACAACTTTTTCATGCACCAACATACACGATCTTGTGGAATTTTTTCAGAAATTTTTGAGAACTTTTTTGAAAAAAATTTCTTTTTTATCCTTCTCACGGATATTTGTCTTTTTATTTTAACCTTCCTCATCGTTTATATCGGATATTTGTCTTTTTATTTTAACATTTCTCATCGTTTATATATACATACTTTTTTTTAGAACGGCAAGTTAGTTGTTAGTGATTCGAGCTTACAGTGACATCCAACTGGGCAGTATGCAAGACTTTTTCGCTCTTGAAGGAAAACCCTCACGGTGAGACTCGAACCCGAGACCTCTCGCATGTGGTAACAACCTTCCCAAAGTTACATTTGGTGGCCATCTGAGCTAGCCTAGCATTTTGAAACGAACAACTCCAGCCAAACTAGCAATTGGAATGGTTCGAGTCATATTTTTCTACTATTGTCAGGTTTCACGCCATTACACATTCGCACCACGGTATATTTTACACGTACTTTATTTGAGCTAACGAGAAGTTGAGTTTATAATATATATAAACTCACACAAGCTACAAGCTTCGTTCTGATGAGAAGCTTATTAGAATTCATTTCATAACTTCACTTATAGTTCACATCAACTCTAGCTTCATACGATTAGAGCACCGCGGCCTTTTCTCAACATTAAACATCCACAACAGAGTTACCACGCCATTCCCGATAACGTTATTGGCTATACAGCATGAAGTTTATATGTGGATAATTTCTTTTAAACGAACACTTTATCATACTAGATTATAAAGTGAACCGTGCACAACTATTTTATCAAAATGAACTTTCGATCAAGCATCCGGCTTCAAATTGCAAGTCACAATATATATGGATCGGACGATTTTATATTAGCTAGTAATATCTTTTGAATATTCCAAATGACCGAGCAACATATATGTACACTTTTGGTACATTCTTTTAGTGTTGTCTTTGTGATTATCTTTTATAACACATGAATGCAAACATACTTTTTATTTCATAGCAAATCACAAAACTCAAAATTTCAAAGAAAAAATAAGATTCAAATCTTGATTTTCCAACATAACTTTTTTCTTCTTCGTGGCATGTCTTGAAATACCATTACTTTTAGAGCAAGTGGCACAAAAAAGTACCCAATTTAAAAGTCATTTCAAATCAAGATATCGTACTTTTTTTCTTGCATAAAAGGTATCCAGCTTATCTTTTTTTTCCAATTTGGGTATTTTCGTTAAACATTTAACGATCATCCATTAAGTTTTACATTTCAAGTCCATCGCCGCTACCACCACCATCAATCATCGTCGTCACCATCAAGCCTGCCCACCACCATCACTACAAAGCACTGCCTCTACCCCAACCCTACCCACCATCGTCGCAAACCGATGATTTACGGTGGTGGTGATTTTATTTTTTCAGTTAGTCAGAATCGAAGAAGAGCTTGGTGAGTTATGTTGGTGAGGACCGGAGGCATTCATGATAAAAAAATTGTGCTCTTTTTAAAGCAAAGAGCATAAAAGGCCATTAAATTTATACTAGTAGTATTTTACATCACAGAAGGCCTAACTAAATTTACTAGATATATTTGTGAGATGCATTATAACTTTGAGTAAGAGGTGATAGTTGAAGGTTTTGCATATGTTAAAGTGTGGTGAGGTGTACAACAGATGGGGACACCATTTTTAGTTATGTTCGACTTTCTTCTCAACATTCAATGCATATCCGTCTCAGATAGGTGATTTACGGCGGTGGTGGTGGGGTTAGTGGTGGAGGTGGTGCTTGGTAGTGATGATTGTGAGGAGGCGGTGCTTGGTAGTGATGGTGGTGAAGAGGCTTGGTGGTGGTAACGATGATTGGTGGTGGTGGTGGCGGCCGGTGGACTTGAAATGTAAAACTTAATGGATAATTGTTAAATATTTAACAAAAATACTTAAATTGGCCACAAAAAAAAAACTGAGTGCCTTCCCTTGATTGAAAATGACCCTTAAATTGAATATCTTTTTGTGTCATTTGCCCTTATTTTTATCAAAAAGTTCTTCCTTTCTTGGACGTGTGACCAACAGTCCAAGACTTTTACAGATTAATTGAAAGAGCTCACTAAAGTACATATACCAAGCCAAAGATGGCCATTTGATCCTTTATTTTCTTTTTATTTTTTTTTTTTTTTTTTTACATTTCAAGTCCACCGCCGCTACCACCACCATCAATCATCGTCGCCACCATCAAGCATGCCCACCACCATCACTACAAAACACCCGCCTCTAACCCAACCCACCCACATCGTCGCAAATCCGATGATTTACGTGGTGTGATTTTATTTTTCAGTTAGTCCAAGAATAGAAAGAAGAGTTTGGAGGAGTTATGTTGGTGAGGACTGGAGGCATTCATGATAAAAAAAATTGTGCTCTTTTTAAAGAAAAGAGCATAAAATGCCATTAAATTTATAGTTATTCTACATCACAGAAGGCATAACTAATTTTACTAGATATATTTGTGAGATGCATTATAATTTTGAGTAAGAGGTGATAATTGAACGTTTTGCATATGTTCAAGTGTGGTGAGGTGTACAACAGATGGGGACACCATTTTTAGTTATGTTCGACTTTCTACTCAACATCCAATGCATATCCGTTTGAGATAGGTGATTTACGACGGTGGTGAGTGGGGTTAGTGGTGGAGGCGGTGATGGTGGTGAGGAGACGGTGCTTGGTAGTGATGGTGGTGAGGAGGTGGTGCTTGGTAGTGATGGTGGTGAGGAGGCTTGGCGGTGGTAACGATGATTGGTGGTGGTGGTAGCGACCGATGAACTTGAAATGTAAAACTTAATGGATGATCGTTAAATATTTAACAAAAATACTCAAATTGGCCAAAAAAATAAAATAAACTGAGCGACTTCCCTTGATTGAAAATGACTCTTAAATTGAATACCTTTTTGTGTCATTTGCCCTTACTTTTATCAAAAAGTTCTTCCTTTCTTGGACGTGTGACCAACAGTCCAAGACTTTTACAGATTAATTGAAAGAGCTCACTAAAGTACATATACCAAGCCAAAAATGGCCATTTGATCCGGTTTCAAATTGCAAATCCTACACCCGTTCATTTTTTTCAAAAGAAACAACCAAACAAATGTTTTAAGTCTTGTCAACCCCAAAACACAAACCAAAGTAGGATAACAAACAGCCCCCCAAGAGCTCTGGGTATGGTAACGTAGGTCGTGGCGTTATGCCTATGTGGCACGCGTGCTGCCAGCGTTACTACACCGACATCCACCATGTTGCAACGCCGTTGGGGCCAGAGTTGCCCTCTCTACGTGCGTTGAAAGGCAAAAAAACTTTTTTTTTTATTTAAACGAGATGCGTTTGCATGTGTGTCTTTATAGTGTGTGCAGTATGTGTTTTATAGTGTGTGTGCAATGTTTGTGTGTAGTGTGTGTGTAAGAAGAAAAGGAAGAAGACGAGTGTGTATAGGGTGTGTGTGTTTGAGGTGGCAATATGTTTTTAATTTTCTATATTATTATTATTTTTTATTTTAATTTAACAGATGAAAAATTAGTTTTTGTTTAAAAACGAGGTTTGCGAACTCGCGCTTCGTCGTGAGATGTTACTGTGTCGTTTTACGATTATTGCGAGGTTTTACGTTAAGGACTAATTTTGCAACCGACGAATAACCTCAGGGACTATTCTCGTAACTTGATAACCTCAAGGATAATTCACGAACATGAAGGACCAATTTCGTAAAATCTGTGTTGGACTAATTTTTTTGTAATATTAAAGTTTAAAAAAAATTAACGGTCGTTACTACTGTTCACATACACTTAAATTAATGTTCATTGATTTTTTTACTTTTATTTTTTTGTCTTGGAGCTTAACGGTCCATAATGTGAGTCCTAAAAAGAGTGATGTTATGAATGTTATTAGTGAAGGCTATTTTATTGTGTCAGTGTTGAAAATGAGAATGCTGAGATTGCGCTAAAATGATAGCACTTTGCTCTAAGAAAATATTAGCAAGGTTTTTGTTAATAAAATAATAAAAACTAAAATTTGCGTATACGAAATGAAAATGTGTTAAAGTTGAATGTTTTTTTAAACAATGTAAAAAGCAATATAAGAAAATAAAGGTTAAAAAAGAGAAAACAAAACTCGTGTCATGTTTGCAGCAACAAATTCAATGGCGGCGACATCACTAAGCAGCAGCACACCAAAGTTGACTTCTTCAGCATTCCAAACCCTAATCTTCAGACACAAATTCACCACTCTACTCAACCGTTCATCACCATCGTTATCCATCTTCAACCGGTCAAAACAAACCCTACCTTGCTTCTCCGACCACCGGCGGCGGCGGCGGTTTGTTACTCGAGCCGAGTCGAGTAACGGAGGAGCCGAGGCGAAGAGCTATGATTTTGATTTGTTTACTATAGGTGCTGGTAGTGGTGGAGTTAGGGCTTCACGTTTTGCTGCTAATTTTGGTGCTAATGTTGCTGTTTGTGAGCTTCCTTTCGCTACCATTTCTTCCGAAACTACCGGTGGCGTTGGCGGAACGTAAGTTTGTTAGTTTTCTTCATTTTGTTATTTGTGATGTGGTTAGGTATTGTAATTAGGTGTTTGTGAGTATTGAGTAGACGTAAGTTTGGGATAACTTTAGATATAGTGTTGATTAAGTGTGCTCGAAAGTTGTTATCGGTGGCATTGGCGGAACGTAAGTTTGTTCATTTCGGTTCATTTTGTTATTTGTGATGTGGTTAGGTATTGTAATTAGGTATTTGTGAGTATCGAGTAGACGTGAATTTGGAATAAGTTTTGATTAAGTGTGCTGGAAAGGCGGAATGTAAGTTTCTTCATTTTATTGTTATTTGTGTTATGTGATGGTTTGTTTATATTGATATGTGGTAGGTACGTATCGTATGGACGTAAGTATTGGAATAAAATCATATGTAGTGTTAATTGCTAAATCCCGCATCCTAAACAAACAATAGTTGACAACCACCTTCAAAATGCACCAAAAATAGCTTAATTAGTTAAAAATATATCAATAGGGTTAATTGACTTTACTAGTTCTCTACTTTCACTTTTTTCGTCGCTGAGTACTCAATTGGTTCCATGTAATCTTAGCAACTAAATTCCGGTTTACATGTAAATTAGGTCATTTTAGCGGCCAATAGTGACGAAAAATTTTCTTTACCAATGTGTTTCTACGTGACTTGCTTACCATGTGAAAAAAAGTTTAGCGACTTTATTGTATGTAATTAGTAGAGTATTGTACCGGGAAAAAAGTGAAAGTGTTGATCTTGTAAGGTTAATCAACCCTATTTAGATATTTTTAGGTGGTTATTAATATGAATTTATAACTTATTTAGGATAAGTTTGCCATTGAATTTTGAAAGTGGTTATCTGGCTACTGTCTGTATTAGTTGCGGATAATAAGTTTCTTAGTGTTTAGTATAATGAAGTGGTTCTGATTAATAAGATAAAACTATATATAGTATGTAGGATTCATTGACTGTACTAGCTCTCTACTTTCACTTTTTTCCGTTAGGTGGCACTACATTTAGCTACATGTAATGTTAGTCACAAAGCTTTGGCAATCATGGTTAATAGATCATTTAGTGGCCAATAGTGACGAAAACTTCTGTCACTAATATGTTTCCAGGTGACCTATTTTCTGTGAAAACCGAAGTTTAGTAACTCGGATTGGATGTAAATTGTAAAGTACTCTTGCCGGGGAAAAAGTGAAAATGGTGAGCTTATGTTGTTACTAAACCCTATTTATATAAATTTACTTATTAAGCTATCTTTGTTTATTACTACCGAATTACGAGTAGTACTGAGCGGAAGGGGGCAATTGTATACGGAAAGTAATTAACTAACTATTGCTTGTTTTAGTTGCAAATAATAAGTTTCTAGTGTTTTGGTATAGTTAAAGTAGTTCTGGTTATGCGATCATGTAGGGGTTGATTTATCAGTTTTGGATAAACACTTTATCGCAACAAAACTGATCCTGAATTCTTTGTTATAGAATTCTTGAAATGAATTACACAAATAATCATACTAATTCAAACACTCAAACCTTTGGAGCATTGCTCCAATTGTATCACTCCCCCACCGCAAACGTTCAGTTGACCAGTCAAGGAGGGTTTTTGGAGAAATAGGTCAGTGGTTCAATCCCAACTCCTGGCCTAAAGGTCACTGGGGCTTGGTCCTTGGGAACGGTCAGTCGGCACCCAAAAGGGTGCACGGGTCAGGGTTTTCCCGCCGATTTGTAGAAATTCAAACACTCAAACAACTGATTATCTAAGTACTCCTAAATACAGTTTCTTGCTGCCCGTTTTGGTAGAATGATATATTATTCTGATTATGAAATATCGCACACTCGCATAAAGAATGCAACGACAACCACCTCATTAGTTGATAATTGGAATATGATGAAATATTAGCTTGTCACAAAGTTGATGGGCGTTTGTCTGAGAGTTTTTATGTTACAAACTTATTCATGGTTAAATGTGTTTGGCAAATATGGAATGCAAAATAAGCAGAATAACAATAATGACCAAGGGTAGAGCTATTCATATGATACTGTTGTAGCACCTTGGATCTCACGCTTTACCTATAACTGAGTAGGTGGGGTTGGCATCAGTTTGAAAATGAAAAAGTGCAAAATGATTAGCTTGTCTTGAGCTCTTTGTAGTTAACAAACGATGTTTATTCAAAACTATGTTTGAGTGACCTGTATCAACCTGAAAATGAGATTAGCTCGAGATTAGAGGAACAGCCCCATTTACACTTTGTTTGATCTAATGAAATTGTTCCAACTCGCACTGTGCAGCATGCACATAGATCATATTAACTAGACCATGTCAATCTCTTTTTTTCTTGTGCCCAATGTTTGTTTACTTTTGCTTGTAAGGGATTGCCATTTGTAGTTTCTCTGCTGTCTGCCATAGGACAAAAACCTCAAAAGGTTAGCTTAGCTGGCTTTGTTTATGTGGCTGGGAGTTGGGACTTTACAGGGATAACTTCTAACCTCAATAAGTTAAGATTTTGTCTTTAAACAACCGATTCCATGTTATATTGAATGGCTATGATATTGATTTTGCTCTTATCAGTGAACAAAGACTCTTGGTGATCTGGCATATATGGTAGATTTGTCTATCTATCATTGATGTAACTAATGCTCTATTGTTAATTCTGGTGGTATGAACTGTTCATTGTCTTCATCTCTGTTTCGATGTTACACTGATGATGGATGATATTTTGATTGAAGGTGTGTGCTTCGTGGATGTGTACCAAAGAAATTGCTTGTTTATGCATCTAAGTATTCTCATGAATTTGAGGAGAGTGCTGGCTTCGGATGGTCATACAACTCCGAACCCACGCATGATTGGAGCACCTTAATGGCTAATAAGAACGCTGAATTGCAACGTCTTACTGGAATCTACAAGAATATTCTAAACAACGCTGGTGTCAAACTGATTGAAGGTCGTGGAAAGGTTAGGAATCGTTTGCAACACCTCTATTTTATGTTTTTGTGATTACGCAAAGTGTAAATTGGCCAATAAATGGTGTTTAGCAAATGTTTATGTTTCCAGAAAACACAATCTTACTAAATTTTGTAATTACTAGTGTGAAAACGTAAACTTGGATTTGGTCATTTTCTGGCTTTTGCGAAATTGGTCAACAAAAAGAACACTTGTTGACTACTTGACTTTAATGAGGATGTTTATGCATCTTTTTTTCTTTTTTCTTTAAATCTTATTATTTTCAAATGGATTATGATTGTGTTATAAAACAAAATTATAAATTATTGCTTTATTCAGATAGAAAACCAAAAAAAAGAAGAAAAAGAATTTTGAATCCAAGACTATATTTTGCCAGTGCCCTCAAGTAAACACTGCTTATTTGAACACAGCTCATAAGACTTCATTGACTCTGTTGTCGTATCAACAGAACATTATTTAACTTGTGTTTGTGGTATTTTGTGAGCAGATTGTGGATCCACACACGGTGGATGTTGATGGAAAACTCTACACTGCAAGAAACATTTTAGTTTCAGTTGGAGGACGCCCTTTCATTCCTGATATTCCTGGAAGGGAATATGTGATAGATTCAGATGCTGCCCTCGATCTACCATCAAAACCCACTAAAATAGCAATTGTTGGTGGTGGTTACATTGCACTAGAGTTTGCTGGTATCTTCAACGGATTGCAAAGCGAGGTGCATGTATTTATCCGTCAAAAGCAGGTTTTACGTGGGTTTGATGATGAGGTAAGGAGTTGCAATCAGTACTGGCTTGGTATTTAAGAGAATTTGACTTTTCAAACTTACAAATTTGCTTTTGCATTACAAAAAGACCATTGTTCCTTTAATCAAAGAAAAACTAAATGCTCCACTTTGAAACATGAATTATACGACAAATATCAAATACAGTACTTTCATCGTCTAATGTTTCACAATTTGTGCAAAATTGTAATGAGTTTTTAGTACTAAAGTTTAGAGGCCGGTCTCAATTGTATAACCATCTTGTATTTTTATGGGACCTATTTCGAGAACCTAATTTATATTGAACAGGTCAGAGACTTTGTTGCAGAGCAGATGTCATTAAAGGGAATTGAGTTCCACGCAGAGGAGTCGCCACAGGCTGTGATCAAATCCGCGGATGGTTCATTTTCCTTGAAAACTAATAAAGGAACAACTGAGGGCTTCTCACATGTTATGTTTGCCACAGGACGCAAGCCAAATACAAAGGTACTTGAAGCTACATGTTTTTTATATCGACCTCCTATAATAATGTTACATTCTAATGGTAAAAGTTGAGCTGGCCTTTTGTAAGCATTTTAGCCTAATGAATTCGTATGAAACTAAGTTAACGAACATGATGATTGACATATGCAATGTCAATAATAGTTTAACATGATTACTAAGTATATTCATTTCTGCTACCAATATACGCGTTGAGCTATAAGTTATCAACATATAATATGTTATTGAGTCAACTCATAAGTGACTCAACACCATGCAACTAAATTTCTTTCTTTATTAGAATAGTAGGCTTATATTCGTTTCATATTGCAGAATTTGGGATTGGAGACTGTGGGTGTGAAACAGGACAAGAATGGAGCAATACTGGTATATCAGTGTCTTGGCCGTTTCTCTATACATTTTTGTTGGTCATGTTTTTATGTTGTTTCTTGTGTTCATTGATGCCCAGGTCGATGAATATTCTCGTACTTCGGTTCCATCTATTTGGGCAGTTGGAGACGTTACTGATAGAATGAATCTCACTCCTGTTGCTTTGATGGAGGGAGGGGCATTAGCCAAAACCCTTTTTGCAAATGAACCTACAAAACCAGATTTTAGGTATTTTCTTCTCATAAAGTAACTTAATGTTTAGAACTGCGAGACTCATTGTTTTCTTCCTGTTTTTCTGTAGTGCTGTTCCGTCTGCAGTATTCTCCCAACCACCAATCGGGCAAGTTGGTCTTAGTGAGCCACAGGTGACAGTCATGCCTGCAATTACTATAATCTTTTTTAGAGATGGCAAGATAGGTGGGTGGGTGGGTTGGTCAAAGTGGGTCTCGGCTGAAACCAGTCTCTGCTGGTCTGGGCCAAAGAGGCGGGTCGAATTGGGTTGACCGACCAACACTTTTTCGTCCATTATAAATTTTTTTCTAAATAGTTAACGAGCTGTCATGACCATGAGTACAAAAACAAGATTATGTTAATGATACTTTAATCTTAAAATGAGAATTTAACAAGTTTAATGCATAAACAATAGACTTTGCACAATTCTCAGTCTGTTTGACTCATTTTATTATTTTATTTTACCCGTAGGCTATAAACACAATCCGTTAATAAGTAAGGGATCAAAATTGCCACCTCCGTATCTTTTGTTAGCACATACGTCTACTAATTCAAGAAAATTACAGGCAATAGAAGCATATGGTGACATCGACGTCTATACTGCAAATTTTAGGCCCTTAAAGGCTACTCTATCTGGCCTTCCCGATAGAGTTTTCATGAAACTCATAGTGTCTGCAAAGACTGACCAAGTGGTCGGGTTACACATGTGTGGTGAAGATTCAGCGGAAGTTGTTCAGGTTGCTATATCATCTTTCTGTCATTCTTGGTTTTTCTTGATTGTATGATCTAAATGTGTGTTACAATACAGGGATTCGCGATCGCTATTAAAGCTGGCTTGACCAAGGCTCAGTTTGACTCGACCGTCGGTGTCCACCCTACGTCGGCAGAGGAATTTGTCACCATGAGGACACCTACAAGGAAAATTCGAAATTCATCATCTGGAGTATGGCTCTGATTCTTCTCTTTAATTGCTATTATCAAACAATAATTGCTCTAGTATTTGTACACCTAACCGGATGTGCATTCTCAAAGTAAATATATCTAAAAAATAAAAATCTACAAACTGGGAGGTGTTTAGTTGTGGAGTCTAATCTAACCGGATGTGCATACTCAAATCTGTTACAAAGTATTAATATTATTATTATCCTCAATTTCCAGCATCACATTTCGTTGCGTTTTTATCTTTATGCTTATAGATTAACATTGTTGAACATTCATTCAGGGAAAGACGGATTCTGAGGCCAAAGCTGCAGCCGGAGTTTAGAAGAGCCTAGTCAAGTAATTGCTTCTTAGTATTTGCTTATAAGGTAAGAAACAGTTGCATGCTTCTCGAACAGGGAAAAACCTTATCCATTTCTGTTGAAATTAGACATGAGCTTTTAGAGATCATTTGATAACTTTTTTTATTGGAAATTTGATATTCCATCCTTCAGTAGGTATTTGGTTTCGCACAAGACCCTACAAGTTGCCTGAGGAGGGATGTTTCATGGTGACGTGAAGATTTGAGCTCAACGGAGTTGTCTTGAACTGATGATCCTACTCTGAGATATGTTGATGGAAGTAGCATTAAGCGAAGCAGCGGTCCACACTGTTTTTTCGTTTAGTGTTCATCTTAGACTAATTCATTGAGAAAGAAAATCTAAAAAATGGTAGATATCCTGTATTTATCATGATTCTTGGTAAACTTTGTTCCCAACGCACATCTCTCAGTTCTTTTGTATGTATCCGGTTATTTTGCCGAGTTAAGTAAATGAAAATATGAAATAATGCAACTTTTACGCAAGGTTCTTATAGTTTGTAAGTTAGGGCCGAATATGAAGACGTTGATTTGGTTATAGTAATAATACTGTCAGCGGGATAGCAAATCTTGTCAAATTTAAATAAATGTTTAGGAGGTCAGGATCCAAACAATCATGTTAAAAACTGCCGGAAAGTTCTTAGTCTGATCGGAAACAGAACCTATCCGCAGTTGGTTCATACACAGATATTTACCAGCTCATTGTCGTAACTAGATTTCACTGGAACACAGGATATGTGACGAAGGGTTCAAAAGTACGTAAGCAAATTGTCAGATTGTAGGAATATATGTCAAAAGTTGAATTGCTGTCTGTGTCTAATCCTTACAGAAATGTGATTAATATTGTACAAATTATGCCAATCATTTGAATCTTGCAAGATGTGATTTTATAGCAATGAAACATTCATATTTGTTCCTGTTGCAGAATTTATAAGCCGACTAAGAGCTTGCACGAACCAGATATCCTCACTTTCAGCCAATGAAAGGTCACTACGCGGGTCAAACAAACTTTGTACGGCAAAATGAATATGTCGGAAATGATTAGTAATTGTAATTGGTCAATACTAGTCGAGTTAATTAAAGGCTTTTCTGTAGACTTTAACTGATAGAAAGAAAAACAAAGTGTCCACATTTATAGAGAATTAATACCTAACTTGTTTGTTAAACTGGTAATCACAGTTAAGTCACTGTATCTTACCTAATCATGGCGACTAAAACGCTTTAGAAGTTTAAATCCATTGAAAACAAACATTAGGATACGTCTCACATCTCCACACCGCATCCTACCTAATCATTAGAACGCTTTAGGAGTTTAAATCCCTTTAAAACAAACATTAGGAGACGTCTCACGTCTCCACCTGCTTTGACCTGTTAGGCTCATTTTCTTTTCAGCAAAACTTTAGTTTTATTCAGTATATAACCCATTGAAAAAATAACCCATGACAACCCGTTCAGAGGTACATTGGCAGAATTTGTCATCTACGCGTAAATTAACAAATGGGTTCTGTAAAAAAAGTAAAAGTGCGTATTCTAAAACTTAACATGAACCCACAAGATTGCAGAAACAGACTTATAGCTTCATTTAAGGCCAAAATCATGAAAATTGGAACACACGCTTAAAAAGAGTTAAATAAAAATAGTACAACGTAAAACAAAATCAAATTTCAAATTAACTCAAAAAACCTTGCCAGTCTTATCTGCTAACAGATGCCCCATGAGTAACTTACAACTATCAAGTAAAACAGTACAAAAAAGATCATGCTTTGATAAGATAAACCACAAAAATGGTTACTTAACTTATGCATGTTGGTAATGATTTAACTTGTAAAGTAATACATGACCAGCAGCATTACCCATAGCCATCATACCTCCAGCAGGGCTGAAATCCAAACACCGAGGAAACTGAAGTGTCCTATTTGCTGGCGGCCAGTTTGAAAAAACAGTATACGAAGGAATATGCACCAGTTTCATACTGTTTTTCTTCATGCTTGAACAAACAGCTAAAATTTGTGCATCATGGTTAAACTTCATAAAATCTACTTTAGTAGTTAAATTTTCGATTGTTTTCACGGGTTTTCTGTTTCCCCCAAGAAACTCGTCTTGGTTGTATACGTTTACAATACCACTGTCAGAACCCGCTGCAAAAAGGTTCCCGTTTTGTGAAGTGCTAATAGCAGTACCTGTTATACAACCTTCATCGACACCCTTGTGAAAACAACTCATGGTTCTGAGATCCCAATGGTAAATCATCCCATCACCACCAGTGCTTAATAACTGTTGCCCATTATTTGCAAACGATATAGCACGCGAAGTTCCATTCATTTTTAAAGTTCCTATTAACTCTTTTGTTTTAGTTGACACCAACAATATATAACCTTCGTTTCCAAGAAAAGCAATAGTTTTAGAATCGGGTGACACTTCAAAGCTTTCCAAACTTTTTTCTTCCCTTCCAACCAACGGGCCGATTTTATCCATTTTTGCCTTAACTAAGTCAAAACTGTAGAAGAATTTTCTCCTTCCTGATACAATAACTTGAGACCCATCTGGTGTGAAGGATGCTTTTCTGATTGGACAGTCGTCAACAAAAATAGTTTGGATTTTTGTGTTTCTTTTTCCATCAATTTGGAAAAACCGCAACTTTTTGTCTAACCCACCAGTGAGAAGCAACTGACCATTTCTATGAAATTGCACGGAATTAATGGGCCCACTTGACGGGTCTTGTGCATTTGCATCAACCAATCTTGAATATTCAAGTATCCCGGGTAATAATTTTTCACTGCCCTTTACAACAAGATCATCAGTGCTTTGCAGAATGTTGTCTATATCACCATTTTCTAGATCACTGTCATTATCAAGCCGAGCCCACTCTGTGGTCGGGTTTAGTTTCATGTGTTGTGCCCTTAATCTTGATACATATTCAGACCCCGAGATTAGGCTTTCGTCCTCTTCTTTACGCATCTTCCTCAGCCTGTTGACTTTAGCAATATTTATGTTGACTTTTTGTTCCTCTTCGTCTACCCATACAGGTTTTCGTTGGATGTCCTCTGTAGCAATGATTTCGCCCATTATTCCATCCTCTTCGTAAGCAGACAACGTGCTATTGGCAGAGCGGTCAGTAAAAAAAAGGGCTGAATCGTCATTTCCTTCATCAATTACTTTTTTGTCCTTTCCGAACTCAACTGGTTGTAAAGAGCCAAACAAAACGCTTTCCAGTTTCTTCATTTCCATTTCTTGCTCGGTTATGGCTTCTTTGTCTTCTTTTCGTTCTTTCTTTTTCTTCTTACGCTTCACTTCTTCCAACTCGTTAAAGTTTTCTGTCTCTTGCAATGTATCTAATGGTGAGGGATCGTCAAGAGCTTTCCTTTTGATCTTTTCACTTCTCTTTTTAGAAGCCGCGTTCTGAGAGATTAAGGTGGCCATTGCTGAGACAGCTGTCACCGCAAGGATAAGATTAAACTTAAAACATGTTAACTTCAGTTAAACTGTGTAGTTAACAACTAATAAGTTGGTCAAAAATAAAAAAGTTTAAAGTTGAACTGGTTAGAAGTGACCCCATACGATTTAAAAGATAGCAACTTACAACCTCTATAATCTCTTTATTTTGAGAAAAAATATATCAGTATGCTAATAATAAGTTTTCCAATCATATCTAATACTTTCACATGCCTAGTTGACGTTGTAAAGTAATAAAGGAAAACTTAGGGTAAGCTTTTTTTGAAGTGTTTAACGGCTTGTAACTTAGTGCAGTTTATAAAAGTTACTTAAGTTTATAAAAGATAATCGGGTAAGCTTTTTTTTGAAGTACCTATCAGTTTTTTTGGCGGGGGATAGGCTGATAAACTTAACTCCTTTCTTGGAGCTTTTGGCAATTGCATAAGCTTTTTACTCAAACACTCCCTAAATGCAAATGAGATGTGATTATGCTCATATATGCATTCCTTTCTAGTTGATTTCAATATGGATGCCACTATCTTTTATTCGATATAGGTTCACATGCATATGAGGCCATTAACACTCGCGTATATTCTTGTATTTGATTACAACTACATGGATAAGAAGTAACCATTATGCAGTTAAATACAAATTAACTTGTTTCAATATTAATAAAGGTATACTACTAAAACATATTTCAAAACAAATGTCTAATTTCACCCTACAAAGTTTAAATTTTATTACTTATTTATCTGTTTATTATAACAAAAAAACATTTGGAAATCGACACAAACTGCACTTTCAGAGTTCAAACTCATAAGAGACTCGTGTTCAGATTAATCTATAAATTCCCGTGTTTAGACATTCACCTATACGGCTTTACTTCGATCTATAAGGTGCCTATGATTGTACATGGTTAAAGACTTGTATCTAATCCAAATCTTGCAGATATTAATCCCTAAGTGCATCTCGAACACAACTAGAACATAACCCTAGCCTAAACAAAACTTCTCTCTTTTGGATTGCGTAAATGGACGGCCTTAACCAAACACCATGGACTTCAACTAAGAGGATGTTCGAACCTGCTTATATTTTCCCTGCTTATTGGGTGTTTGTTTCCGATTATATAGCGGGCCTATGGCTTGTGTGGTTTTCGGCTTATGTTTCATAAGCTCATTTTTTGTGGCTTATTTTGGAACGTGTCAACTTATAAACTTATCATGTCGTAATAAGCTTATATAAGCCAAAAAGTTTCAAAATAAGCTGCAAAAAATGAACTTATGAAAGATGATCTGAAAACCACAGAAGCCGTAAGCCCCCATATAACCCGAAACAAACACCCCTAGCTTATTTTTTACCAGATAATCAGTGTCTGCATCACCGCAAATGCTTATTTCAAAGTACTTATTCGACATAAAACAAAAACTATAATTTTACCATCATATAACCTAAAACCCATTACAAAAAAGCAAACTCAGAAGCTATTTCTTAAAGTGCTTATTATTAAGCTGCTTATATCTACATGTGCTTATTATCATAAGCTGAAAAAACACCATTATAATTAGCACTATAACTATATTTACGAAACCCATTAAAACAAAGTCAAAAAGATTTTGTTTTTATGTTTACCTGGCTACCGGAAAACTTAAAATCGGTGGTGACCGGCGGTTAAACGACGGAAAAAGTGACGGCGGATTGGGCTGAACAAGAAAATGTTTATTAGGGTTTTTGTAAGGGTTTATTTACTTTTTTGTTTTGTTTTTCATACCTTCATTTACTTTGATAAAGACTACGAGTTCAGTCCCTCGATTATTCATTCATTGTTACAATTCGTTTATGTTGTTTTGTAGTTTTAACAAGCAAGATTACCCGCGCGTTGCTGCGGGTGTTAATTTTTCGCGCGTTGTTGCGGGGCATTAATTTTTTTTTTATTTTTTTTCGGTCTCATGTTTAATAGTTTGTTTTTGTTCTTATATTAAATGACAATTGCGAGTTTTTTTTTTTGGCCCAGACCGATAGAAAGTCGTAAATAGTTAAAAATGAGAGTACGTCCCGTAAATAGTTAAAAGGGGAGGGGGATTATAAAGTTTTTTTTTTGGGCCGATGAACAGTAACCGAGCCCAGTGGGCCGGGTACTGTTCATTTTACTGTAGCACGAAGTCAAAAACGACGTCGTATGACTTTTTTTTTCGGGTTTATTTTTTCGGTCTCATGTTTAATAGTTTGTTTTTGTTCTTATATTAAATGACAATCGCCCGTTTTTTTTTCAGGCCGATAGAAAGTCGTAAATAGTTAAAAATGAGAGTACGTCCCGTAATTTTTTTTTCTTATTTTTGGCCAAAGAAGGGGAGGGGGATTATAAAGTTTTTTTTTTTGGTCGATGAACAAGCCCAGTGGACCGGGTACTGTTCATTTTACCCAAATAGTGTCATAAATGGCAGACTTTGTAAGTTTATCCATGGGATCTGTTTCCCTCATTGGCACAAAAATGGCAGACTTTGTAAGTCGGTCAACGATCACCCAAATAGT
>BQNB010057841.1:0-38037 GCA_026074375.1 Tanacetum coccineum
CTAAGCCATGTCTTATACGTTGGATACTGCTCTTGCAAGAATTCAATATAGAAATTAAAGATAAGAAAGGTGCAGAAAATGTTAACGCCGACCACTTATCTCGGATTGAAAATGATGAGACAAGCGATGACAGTGATGTCGACGATAACTTTCCTGGAGAAACTCTTATGAAAATAACCACCAAAGACGAACCATGGTTCGTAGACTTTGCAAACTATTTGGTGGCTGATGTTATACCTAAAGGGATGACGTACCAACAAAAGAAAAATTCTTCTCCGACCTTAAAAACTACTTTTGGGAAGATCCTTATCTTCTCAAAGTATGTTCAAACGGTATGATCAGACGTTGTGTCTCAAGATCAGAAACGCGAACCATTCTAGATAAATGTCACTACGGACCAATCGGTGGACATTATGGACCAAACACAACATCTAAAAAAGTCCTAGACTCAGGCTTTTATTGGCCAACAATCATCAAATAAGCATATACTCTTGTTTGCCTTTGAGAAGCATGTTAAAAAACAGAGAATATATCCAAACGTGATGAAATGCCCGTAAACAACATTCAAGTATGCGAAATTTTTGACATATGGGGTATTAACTTTATGAGACCATTCTCAAAATCATATAAATTCGAATACATCTTAGTCGTTGTGATTATGTATCAAAATGGGCCGACGCTCAAGCTTTACCAACCAATGATGCCAAAGTTGTCATTTCATTCCTGAAAAAACTCTTCTGCCATTTTGGAATGGCCAAAGCTCTCATAAGCGACTGGGGTACTCACTTCTACAATAAGATAATGGAAAAAACAATGAAAAGATATAGAGTTAACCACCGTTTCTCTACATCCTATCACCCTCAAACGAGTGGACAAGTTGAAAACATGAACAAAGCTCTTAAAAGAATCCTTGAAAAAACTATGAAAGACAATCTAGTTGGTCAAGAAAACTTAATGATGCTTTGTGGGCCTTTCGAACCGCTAACAAAACACCAACCGGAACCACACCATACAAACTCGTATACGGAAAAAACCGCCATTTACCCTTTGAAATAGAACACCGAGCATACTAGGCCCTTAAAAATTGTAATCCTGATCTCATCGCTGTTGGTGAGAAAAGAATGTTCTAGTTGTACGAGTTAGACGAATTTCGCCATCAAGCTTATAACTAACCTCGTCTATATAAGGTAAGAACCAAAGTCTGGCATGACAAAAAACTCAAAACGAGAAAAGAATTCAAACACGGAAACAAAGTGCTATTATTTCATTCTAAATACAAATTCAAACAGCCGAAACTCAGATCTCGATGGATTGGACCATATGTAGTAAAACACCAATATCCATCCGGATACGTTGAACTGTAGGGTAAAGATGGCAAGACATTCATTGTTAACGGCCATAGACTCAAGCTATATCATGAAGAAGATAATGACACAAGGGAATAACTTACTCCCTTCTTTCCCAAAATGAACCCTAGAAGTACGAGTCTAGCTAATGACTCATTTTAAAATTAAGCGCTTCTCGGGAGGCAACCCGTTCTTTAATTTAAGTGTAGAGGAGTCCCTCCTCTATTTTATTTAGAAAAAAACACAAAAATATTTTCTTTTTTGTGCTTTTGTATGTTTACTCTTATGTAGGTAATCTAGCTTAGACCTAGAAAATTATAGCGTTCGCTCAAAAGACAAGCTCTCTCAAGCTATATATCTCTATGCCTGAGGAAGTACCGTTTTCCCTTAATTTTACCTATTTTCTATATTTATCAATTCTCACATTGAGGGCAATGTTCAACTTAAGTGTGGAGGAGAGCCAAATAGGCAAAATTAAAATTAATCTTATCCCTCCATGTTTTTTCAACTGATATTTCATAAAATTAAAAATATATGCTTTTCTTCCAAAAAATAAAAAATGTATACTCTTAGTAAGGCAAATCCAACCGGATTGACATTATAACTAGCACAAAACCAATCCACTAAATTGTGAGAATCAAACCTTAAAAGAATTCAGGTATCCACCTTTGATACCTAAGATAATTTTTACCTTTAGCTTGTTTGATCGTTACGGCTGTGTATTTGTAATTTGTCGCCTTTTTTGGAGCATTGGTATCGGTTGAAAATTATATGAGTGAGCCGGTAATTTAGTAGCTTCAAAACTTGTGCTTGATTATCATTTACTAGACCGCAGTGAGGTTAATTTATAGACAAAATCGCATGATAAGAGGTAAAATAAAATCCCGCAAAGCTCTTGTATCTGCAACACTTCCTTTTAGTGCTATTCTGCTGAAGTATCCAAAATTAAAGAAAAATGCTCAATGAAAGAAGTTTTGTGCCTACCTTAGTAAGCGTTTGGTATATATAAAAAAGGTTCAAAGTATAAGGCTTAAGTTTGGCACATGGAATCAGTACATGTTACTCACCCTCATCATTATCACGTTTTGCCTCTTTGAGATTTTTGTCTAGGTGCTCACGCCGCAACGGGCATGTTTATGTGTCTTGTACAAGCCTATGGTAGCTATCTAGATTATGTCTGTGCAATTGAGTGACTTCACAAATATAAACCCTATATGAGTGGCTAGAGTGAATATAAATCAAACACATACCCTATGTGAGGTGCTCTGTTATATGTCTATGCCCGCTTAAGGCCTAAGCTGTTTTGGCTTTTAAGGCACAAAAGGCAAATGGAACACCAAAAAGCTAAAATAAGCTACTCTACTAGACCCTGAATAAGCTAAACTAATCCAACATTTAAGCATCTCAGTAAGCTAGAAATAAGCACAATGCACAAAAATGGCAGACTTGGTTTTTTTAAGCTAAATGGCCAAAAGCTAAATTGTGGGCTTTCTAAGACACAATAAGCAAGTCCATAGACAAATAAGTTAAAAACAAGTATCAACCTACACCTAATAAGCACTAGTAAATAGAAATAAGCAACTGAAAACCAACAGATAAGCTAGAAAAATCAAATAAGCTATAAGCACAAACACTGATTGACACAAAGCCTAGGGACAGCTTTTTAAGCTTATTTTTAAGCTCTAAGAAGGATCCTTATGGGCTTAAGGGGCATATGAGCTTAAAGCCTAACTTGGTGGCTATCTAAAACAACAAAAATAAAACAATTTGAAACTTAGGAAAGCCATAAAAAAGGCTAATGGAAAAAGGGCAGTCACACTGAATATGCAAATTTTTGGCTTTTCTTAAAAACAAATAGCAAAAGGCAGACTTAGAAATAAGCTATAAAATAAGCTCCTAACTGAAAACTAAGCCAAAACAGATTGAGTGTAATCCCTAATGAGCTTATGCTCAAAATTTAAAGCTCTAAAAACACTATTAAGCATCTGATATTTAAGGATGAAAAAGGCAGTTTTGTAAAAAAAATCACTTAACAAAGGAACTTGACTGATTGATGAAAACCAAAAGAAGACAAAAAGAAACTTATAACACTCTATTTTGACACTAATATTAACTCAAAAACAAGACTCAAGAAAAGGATTGAAAGCTAAATAAAATAGCAATTCACAACGGTTAAGACCACAGTTGTGAACATCTTTTAGACAAAACTAGATAAACAACTTGAAGACTTAAATATTTGAAAAACAGAGTAAGACAACCTAGAAAAGGCTAACAAGTGGCCAAGGTGACCCAATTCGATTATTTTTAAACCATTTTTACCCGTTTTCAACCCTTGACCTAAACACCCCTTAAATCTATTTGTAAAAAAAAGCATATAGCAGATTCAATAAGCACCCATAAGACATAAATAAGCACAAAATAAGCTGGAACAAAATAAGCAGTTTAAGAAGCATAAAAAGACAGAATTGCATAACATTCAAACTTAATTTTTCATTCAAATTTAAAAGGTTACAAGGTTTTTAAATGTAAAGACAGAAATTAAAGACATACAACATACTCAAACTATTAAAAATATTAAACACTCCTCACTCCTAATACACTAGTTGTTTATGTCTTTTGACATCTTATCTTTTTATAGGACGCCAGTTCCCATTGTGGTTTTTCTTGTGTTTTATTGTGAGAGAAGCTCAAACCAAATCCTGACCCTATAATCTGCCGTCGCCTTCAATCCTAGGAGCCCAACCCTCAATTTTTTGTCCTCGACCCCTTAACAATGGGAAATTGTAGATTGCACAGTGAACATAAGCATGTGGGGGTTGGGTTATGTGGGGTTGAATAATTAAAGGTGTGAAGGGTCTTATGTCGTGTTGCATGAGTGAGTGTGATAGGGGATGTACAGTGGAATATGTTAAGTTATGGCGGGAAAAAGGTATCCAGGGAGAGCAGGTGGTGAAAGTTTAGGATAGGGCAAATATAGTCCTCATGGTTTATGTTGACTTGAAAGTTTAGTCCTTTGTTTTGGCAAGTTAAGCCCGTGTAATTTGTGAAAGATTGCACGTCATTCCTTAAGGGAACTAATGGTGTAAGGTGTCAATAGGTAACGGTTTTAAGTGGCTTGGGTTTGGGGTTTTGGGCTAAGTAAATGGCCGGAAAGTTAAAAAAGGGAATTGGGATTTTTGGGCTTATGTATTAAAAAAGTAGGTTAGTATATAGGTGGGCTGACTCGGGCCTACTAGGAGGGAACGTGTGGTGCCCACTTTGACAATTAGTTTTCGGGTTTGTTTTTCGAGGCCCTTTCTAATGCGTATCTCGAGTGACTTGACTTTGTCTTGAACTTATTAAATGCATAAACGTTGTCGAGTCGATCTGTAAATGTCCATTTTAGCTCCGTTTTTAATCCTTTTGTACCTTTGGCCTCGGTTTTTCGCGCTCTTTCCAATTCTGTGCTTGGTTTTGTCCGGTTTGGCTTTGTTTTTGTCCTTTAGTGAAATATCCGGTACATGCACAGTACAAACACAAAAACAAGCATATTTATGGCATTTTATGTGTGTTTTTGGTTGTTTAGGGTCGTTTTATTAGGTAAATGGTATGTGTATTTAAGCACATACCAAGGAGTCCCTCCTCTTCTATTTTATTCTCTAAAAAAACCCCAAAAAAAAATTCTTTTTGTATGCGTTGGTTTGTTTTACTCTTTTTGGCAAGCAATAGGAGATTAGACTTAGGACACTTTATGGCTTTGCTCAAAAACAAGCTCTCTGAAGCTATATATCTATGCCCCAGGAAGTACCATTTTTCCTTAATCTTCCCTATTTTCTATATTTACCAGTTCTCACATTGAGGGCAATGTTCAACTTAAGTGTGGAGGGGAAGCCAAATAGGAAAAATTAAAATTAATCATATCCCTTTATGTTTCCCTCCATGTTTGCCTTGTAATCTAGCCAAAATTTTCAACTGATATTTTATGAAAAACTATAAAATCTAATATAAATATGCTTTTCTTCTAAAACTAAAAATGTGTATACTCTTAGTAAGGCAAATCTAACCGGATTGACACTATAACTAACACAAAACCAGTCCACTAAATTGTGAGAATTTAAACCTTAAAGAATTCATGCATCTACCTTTGATACCTAAGATAATTTTTACCTTTAGCTTGTTCGAGTTAAGGTTTGAATGCAATTGCAATTGTCTCACAAATATTCACTCACCTAAATACTTACACAATCTACACGATCCACAAGAGATTTGAATGATTTATAATATACAACACAATCTACCATTTGACATACAAGTGATCAAATGTAATCACTTCTACTACATGATAACCAAGTAATCAAAGGAGATCACTTTCATGTAAAGACATCCTATACGTCACTACATACCCCTTGGTACCAGTGGAACTCATCTAGAAAGCAACCATGAATCAAGCCTAATTGCTAGAAACATGATAGAAAATCAAGAACATAAAATTTGATGGTGATGGAGTTTTGGCCGTGGGTTATGATCAAGAGAAGAGGGGGAGGAATAGTGTTGGTATTTATAGGAAGATCATAACTTAAAGAAGTCTCTTTTGTCCAATGGATAAAAGGGTGTTTGGACAAAAGCATGCACCAACTAGTTTTCCTCTATCTTCTAGAAGTTTAATTCAATATTGAATTCACTAGTTTTCCTCCATCTTTTAGAAGCTTTGATTAGGCCTTAATGGGCCGAACTGTAATTGGTCCCCCAATGGGCTTGTCCATTTTTTTGGCCTGATCTAATTAGCGAAGTCCATATGTGTAAGAGTACCGGGACGTCGAGAGGAGCTGATGAATGTTTGTGTTGATGATTTATGTATACAAGTAACTTGCGTACTATACGTAATGTTTTGCAAGTTACATGTTTGTCATCACCAAAACACAAAGAAAATGTATAGATTAAATAACGTAATATTTGCACTAACAGTTGTTTTTTATGGTTTTCTAATATTTTTGGATTTTAATATGTGGTCGTCTCTATTGGTTTATATACAAGATGTGTAGTTATATATAGTGGGTTCCAACAGGTTAATATATACGGAGTAAGTTTTATCATTTTTTACAGATTTTATTGTAAATTTAAACGTGCTTCGGTATTTACAATGTTATGTGATTGTTACTGTTATTCAACAAGCATTGATGTGGCGATTGGCCTTACTAATTATGTGAAACGTTATGCGTTACAGATTCATCAGTTTAATATTATTATCTTTATCAAAATTGTACTTCATAATTAAGGAGTAGCTAAATGATGTTTATGGTTTTCTGATGTTTTTGGATTTTCATATGATGTCGCGACTTATGATATTATTTTGTCGTCAAATATTAATACATTTTTTTACTTTGTATTTAGGTCATTGATGAGGAGGATGAAGGAAATCGATATATGGTGCTTCGAGGTAAGCTATGTTAGGAAACATGTTTGTGTTAATATAATTGGCTGCTTGCAGAACCCAAGGGAATGATTGCTCATATGCTAGCTTTCTATCCGGCACTAGCAACTTTCTATCTCTTCGGAGCACAAAAAACTTTGGGGCAAAGGCCAAGTTTCTATCCGAAGCTAGCAACGGTTGTGGATTGGAACGGATACCACACTCTGAAGTTTCAACTTTGGTATTGTATATGCCATTTGCTTAAAAAAGGCTTGTTATATTTGAATAAGGTTTTTTGTTGTCGAAATGTTGCTTATATTTTATAGTTCTAGAGTTTTTAAAATGTCTTTGGAGTAGCATAGTTCATTTGGAATGTTTTCTTATATTTGAATTCGTGTTTTCAGCTTGCCTGTGATGTTTTCGGCATTGGAGTTTTGTTCATGTTGTAGTCAATATGTTTTTGGGCACACACATCTGTGTCGTCACAGTTGCGCCATTTTATTTCAGCGGGCATTGATTTGTATGTATACTTTATATGGAATTTGTTTGGCAATGTTAGTTGTGTCTGTTAGTTAGTTTTAATTTTATAATTGCACGGGCATGTTTCACATATAAATCAGACATGTTTTGTTACCAAATACGGTATCTAAGTTCATGCATTAATTATCTTTAGGGTAGCGAAGAAATGCCAACTTGGTGCGATAATGTTGGGATGAGGAGAAGGAAAGAAATTGATGTCAAGTTTAAACAAGGCTATGGACGTCGGTGTGCTTACGGATTAGCAAAGTATGTGGATGTTCAATTGGCCACATTCAGTTAGAGATTTCTCAATGAATGAAAAGAATTTGTGGATCATATGGTGTTGCAAAGTTACACGCTGATAATTTTGGCCGGTTTTCGACCAATTTAAAAGTTTGCATGAGCGAGGTAAAGATTATTTTGGATTTGTTTAATGTTTTTTTATATTTTTGTTGATTGATGATGTTACATATTGTTTTAGATTATGTTAGTACTTATATAAGCCTTTTTTGGTTGTGTTTTTGTCCCTAATTACTTCGGTGTTTCTTTTAAAGGAATATAAATAGTTAGGAGTTTGTATTGGAAAATAAACTTCATTGGTAAGAAAATAGCATGTAAATATGTAGGTTGTACACTTGCCAATTGTTACTTTATAACATCGTGTGTATTTGTATTCTTGGTCTGATTATTAATGCATTCTTTGGCTCTATGTTTAGGCTGTCGAGAAATGTCTGTTGGACTAAGGAGGGTGGAAAAAATTGCTGCGAAGGCTACATGTAATGCGTCGAATGAGTTTCACATTTCAAAGTGTGTCCAGATTCATAGGCCACCAATGCTCGGCTTTCACAGATCGGTGCAAGTTGTGTAAGCCTAGTTGAATGCATAACAAAGCTTATGACTCACACAAGAAAGGTAAAAAAAGGTATGGAAAATCTCCATAGCAAATCTTAGGAGGTGATAGTGTGAGGTATGGACATGCGACAACTTTTAGCTTCAGATCATTTTCCCGTCCGATCTTAGTGCTTGCTTACTTGCGAAGTATATGACATTTTGTTTACGGCTGGTGTGTTTCCAGTGTTAGTGAACATATTACGAAATTTAATCTATACAATCTCTTTGTGTTTTAGTGATGACAAACATGTAACTTGAAATATATAACGTAAAGTGTGCAAGTTACTCGTAACCACAAATCATCAAAGCACACATTCATCAACTTCTCTCGACGTCTCGAGTATCTGTATGCTTCGACATAGGTTTGAACATGATTGTTATGTTGCATTATGATCAAACCATTCAACAAACAATAGAAAATGTCTAAATAATATTTTGGTGTCACTACCTAAAAGTTGACGTAACCATTTTTATTTATACATTAGTTTCACTTGACGTAAATCTTTTAAGGTAAAAATAAAGGTACCATAAAACTTGATTTACGATCAAAGAATATTTTTCGTGCACATTACATTTTAATGTGTACAAAACATTTTTACAAAAGTTAAGTTACAAATTATTCTGGTATAAGTAAAAAATGTTTTAATAATAAAATGTATATTTGAAAGTTGAATTAGCATCTAAAAGAAGAATCTTGTAGATTGTGAAAGATTATGTTTAGATTACAAGCCACCACAAAAGAAAAAAAATCGAGCTGTCAGATTGGGGATAGTTCTCTTAATTGTGAGACGGTCCCCTTATATATAAAGGAACCGTGGAGCCGTCCAGACACGTATTGATTTTCTTTTGCCTATAAATAGAAGCTCATTTCACCTTTTCAAATAGAACTTTTCCCACACATTTAGACCAGATTTTATGCTATGTTTCATACACTTAAAACCACTTTTAATCCTTGATCATAATGCTTATAACTCTTATTTATTGTAAGCATATTTCTACTTGATCATCCATCCATGCAAACTTAGAGATCTTGCCATCCACATCCACCTCAAGCATACTTGCACATGAAGATCTACCACAATAAGCTAAGTGAACTTGTCCTCTTCATTCCAATTGACACGTATGTCTTGGATCATTCTTATACATCGGCATGTATCATAACTATATAAAAAACTAGATATTATATGGTTGATGTGTCGTTGTGTGGTGTATATTTTTATGATTCAAGTTTTAAATTTATATTTTTTCGACTTAACCAAAAATAACACTTTAACCCACGCAAGCAAATTAACAGAAGATAAAAGAGCGGTCAAGCCTTATGATAGAAAACTATATTAGCCATCATTAATCTGATTAGAAGTTGGTTTGTTTATTCAGTACAAAGATTACTTATCTCGAGGTGGCATATCATTCTTAGACTTAGGCGGGACTTCATCCTAAGACTTAGACACATTAATTCTGTCACAATTAAAGCATCCGCATAAAGCATCCTTATATATTGATTATAATTCATCTAGAGGACGACATCGTGTATGTCGAACGAACCTTAGCTCATAGAGACTTTATCCACTTACTGCTTAATGGTAACTTATATTAGGTGGTAGTCCACAATCCAAACTATACCAATGATCAAAACGTTATTAGTTAGTACTAAGCCACTACCTTCTACGGTACAACCAGTTCAATCAGGCAAGTAGGATATTATTAGTGATCCTATTTGTTCCACCTATACGCATTACTATATGGAGAGCTATCCTGGACTCTTAGCCTACGCCCAAACAACATCAAAGTTACAGCGCATTAAATATGTAGGACTAGACCCAGTTGAATGATAGGTCGCATACTTAAGCACGTAAACAAGTATCATGTGATAAACATAATCAATAATTCAATGATAAATTAAGAAATCCAGATATAAACAAAACCAAACATTCAGATCTTCATAATAATGGCTAATACCCGAAGGTATTAACCTTCAAACATCATAATTAATACAAGAGTAATGGCTTAGCCAAGGTAAATTAACCGAGTTAACGAATGATACCAAAAACTGAACGATTACAAAAGTATAAGAAATTACACGTTGTCTCCTATGGATTAGAATGCGTTGCGAGATCTTTTCTGCTCTTTTTCTCCTCTAAAAATTGACTTTTGTGGTTTAGGTATCGAGAATATGATTTAGCACACTTAAAACTCGTTTTTGAGTTTTGTATTTATAGGGTCTGGAGTTGATGTCGATACGGCGTATTGGAGTTTCTTGAAGTAGGGACCACGTTTGATATCTTCCAGAATATTTTATTCCCATATAGCTTGAATACGGCATATTGCCTTTACTAGATACGGCGTATTGGTCTTGTGTCTTTCGTGATCTTTGGTGAGTGTAGGCACACATACGCCGTATCTTCCATGATGGATATGGCGTATTGGTTGTTAGAACAATAATCTTCAAAATATCTTAGTTTAAGCTTCAGAATGCGCGCCTTTTGCTAATATTCACAAAGTACTCCATAATAACTGCAATTCTCAAATACAAACGATTAAGTAACCATTCTTTGCAATAATTATACAAAATGGGTTAATTACATAGGATAAATGATGCTATAAAATAGACGTTATTTGATGTCATCAAATATCCCCCCACTTAAATCATACTTGTCCTCAAGTAGCCTTTAGAAGTCTATAAAAATGTATCCCTAGGGATATTTTCCGTTAAACCATTTATTTGATCTATTACAAGTACACAACCAAACACCTCATGAAATAGGAAGATGAAAACACTCAAATCACTCAACTAATCTATGTGGTAACATGTAACTGATTCGCTCAATTGCTCGGTCATAATGAGTATTCTATCATAAGCTTGGCAAGGATATACATTTCTACCGCTAAAGCTAAGGAGTAACAAGTTTATAAAGGTAAATATGGGTTTATATGACAAGGCTTAGGGTTGATCATTCTTCAATCTTTCACCAGAAGTACCATTCCAACAAGGCAGCTGAAGCACACATACATGGCCGTAACGACGAAATAGACATGTGTATTCGATCACATCCTCATTTGAATTTAACTAACGGTTAGGATGAAGAATTATATAGGGTAGGGAGCTTCTAACTTTCACCAAAAGTCGTAAACCAACAAGGCAGCTGAGACATACATACATAGCCGTAACGACGGAATAGACATGCACGCTCGTACAAATCCTCATTCGCGTAAAACCAGCGGCTAGTCATTAGGAAAGACAAGTAAATTATTGTTAAATAAATATCACGAAACAAATAGATCAAGTCTAAAATACAAGTTGTTAGACACTTTTTCCCGACTGTTACCATGATAAAGACACAACTATTTACAACATCGTGATCATAGATAAAAAACAACAACCTAAGTTGGCGTTCCCGTAACAGTCAACTTCCCAATCATCCCAAACTTTTCATACTTTACAAGGTAAGTGGCAATATCTTCCACTTTATACAATACTTTACATCGTCGATTTGTATCAACGAATAATCGATCATTCGTGTAATTCCTTCGATAGTTGCGAAATGATTATCTTCAAACTTTCCTTCTCCTTTTTTGTTGCGATTTTCTAATTTTTTTTGATTTTTTTGCTAACGCTATACTACGAAACTTGGTGTAATTTCACTATCTTCACGATCATAATAATTCCAAATAATTCCTTCGATAATTTTTTTATTCTTCGGATGTACCATTAATTGCGATGGTAGTAAAAATACATGAGTTTTGACTATAATATACATTCCCATTTGCGATGTGCAAATTCTTCCAACCGTACCAAAGATAGAAAATTTTGACACAAGACTCGGGAAATACAAACTTTACACTTTAAGCAACTAGCAACTGTAAAATAAACTTAATCTAACAGGGTAGGCTAAGGTGTAAAGGTGTAACGAAACAAATAATTAGTGTAGTTCCTAAAGGATTGGCTCTACGGGTTGTTCTAGGGGTATCTTACTCTTAAAGTGAGAGTAAACAAAGGGTTTATACAGGGGTTAACTAACCAGTGTAGTTAGTTAATAAGCAACATGTAAAGGCGATTTGGGTGTAATCCTAAAATTTACCAATTTAAACAAGTTACTCCATCTAAATCCATAGTACTCATCATTGCGGTCTCGAGTGATATACCAAGCCAAGTTCTAAAGTCTACTACATCACCGACACACTCATATTTTGTGGAATTTGGGTAAACATTTGGAAACGGATAAGGTTAAATCCTCACAATATCTAACAAGGGTTATTGTGTGCGGGTTATGTATCAAGTAATTTCACAAAAGTATGCTTGAATTTTTTTTAAATTTGAGCATAATTTAAGCATTTTAGTGTGAAAAATAGGACAAGTAAACATTCTAATTCCATCCCCCCACTTGAATTATACAACGTCCTCGTTGTATAGATAAAACATTAAATACGGGAATTAAAAAGAATTAGAATGAGAAACTCCCCTGATATTTGCTCGGTAGATTCTCCATGTTGATTTATTGAGCAAGAATTCGTGTTGAATAGCCGTCTTGAGGTTTCAAGACTCCAACACTTCAAGATCTCCAGATTTGTAAATTCTCCACCAATATTTGTCGATATTTCTTTCACGAGGTCCTGTGTAAAAAATAGGAAAAACGTGTATTCATATCTTGGTACCTACGGTTAATTTAAACTAAACTAAACAAACTAAATACGGGTCAGTCTGGTGAATACGCCGTATCATGTGCATGAATACGCCGTATTGCCAAAACTGACAATAATGTTTTTAAAGTGCATGAAAAGTAAAGACTGATAACGTCCAGACGATCAATAAGCCGTATGGTATGGAGCGGATACGCCGTATTGATGTCTGGCAAGACAGACTCGATAAAATTAAATAAAAATTTGGGTTGTCTCCCGGGAAGCACTTTTGTTTACAACTAAGTCTTTAAGTTAGACTTTTCTTCAGCTTCCTTTTTATTCCATCTCATGCACGCTAATGTGCCCGCGTGTAAGCCATTCTTCCGTCTTCGCATCTTGAATGCAATCGGGTCCTAAGTTCAAGACTCCTTTGTAGAGCCCCTTAAGCTTTTGGTATGGATGCGAGATTTCATTCTTTTTATCTTCATCACTTACCTTCAGTAATAGTGGGATCTTGTTGCATTGCTCATTAGCGTGGTGTTTAAACCTCGGATATGATTGCATCATTTGGTAAGTTACTTCATCATTACCATTGTAAATGGTAATTATCCCTTCGAACCGTCTTGCTTTAATTCTAACTTCTCTTAAAAATGGTTCGCCAAAAATAACATCGCCCATTCCTTCATCACGATAAGCATCCATATCTTCTAAAACTTTGAAATCCGTCACAACAGAAAAGGTTCCAACAAAAATAGGCACATTCATTAAGGCTCTTACAACATTATTTCTGTTGTACACCATCTTATCTTTCATTATAGAATTATGAAACTTTTTGGACATCACGTTGACATATAATAATGGGAAGAAGTTAGCGTGTGTAAATTCAAATCCTATCATGCAAGAAAACTTTAAGTTGTGAGCACAATCTATATGGATCTTCTTATCGTAGTCGCAACAACTAGGGTAATCATCAATTCTAGTATCAAGTTCATCATTCCTAGTTTTAAACTCCTCAATTACCTCACCTTCCTCAATGGTGGGCATCAAATCATCACCTTGATTTCTCCTAAGCTCAAGTGGTTCATTTAGATCATTTAATTCGATGTAATCTCCATTCAAAGGGTCTAATGATCTATTAATCACCAAAGTCTCTCCCATAAGCCTAGCTTTGAAATCAAGCTCCATTCTTTCTCTTAGACTTAGCATGTAGACCCTCTTAATTAAACTACTAGCAGGTTTAACACTTGTAAAAATAATCCTTTCTTCCCCGACCCTTAAAGTAATCTTTCTTTTGTAAACATCAATCTTAGCACGGGCGGTAGACAAAAATGGTCTTTCGAGGATCAAGGGCACTTTGATATCCTCGGGCATATCTAGAATTATAAAGTCTACTGGGAAAACAAATTTACCAATACCTACTAGCACATTTTCAGCTATTCCTTTTGGATATTTTACTGTCATGTCTGCCAATTCAACTGTCAACTTAGTGTGAGCTAATTCGCCTAATCCTAAGTTAAGGTAGGTCGAGAGAGGCATAACACTAACGCTAGCTCCTAAGTCAACAAGGGCATTATCAAAGCAAACATTATTAATAAAGTAAAGTAATGTGAAACTCCCTAGGTCTTTCTCCTTTCGGGGTATGGAATTATTGATATGTGAAACTTCAGAGTGAGCTTTCGAGAATTACGGGCCATATGATCCCTTCTTTTCTTCACAGTAGTACCCATTCAAACGACTTAGAAATTGAATCGTCGTTTGTCTTGTCTCATACATGATTGTACGATTCTGTCCAGTAGATACATCGTATTGGTTGGATCCAATACGGCGTATCGGGTATGAATCAGCTTCAATAGTAGTTGAAATCGATTTGAATTGATCTCTCGGGTTTGCTTCAGTAGAGCTAGGTAGACTTCCAAATCCTTTTTCCTGTAGTACCTTGCTCATTTGCCCGATTTGAATCTCCAAAGTCTTAATCGATGCTCCTTGGTATCGAACGGCAACATCCGTCGAAGCTCGGATTTCTTTAATCAAATTGGAGTTTTCTTCATGTCTCTTTGTTGATTCACTCATAAACTTACTCAGGGTATCTTCTATAGATTGCCTTCATTCTTGGTACGAAGGATTCGCATTGTTCCTTTGATAGAATCCCAAAGCTGCTCCTCTATATCCCCCTCCTTGAAAAGGTTTACCAAATTGCGTATAGTAAGCTTCCTCGAGGGTTTTCCCTTCTTCTTTGAGTAGACAATCTTTGATGTAATGGGGTCCTTTGCATTGTTCGCATCCGACTTGAGCAACATAGACTTTTTCATTCACTTTCTTGATCTCTCTCCTAAGATTATTGAGTTGTGCTTGTATAGCTGCCAATCCGTTAGAAGTTTCAGTACTTCTTGACCTAGTTGTCCCATTATGCCATTTTTGAGAGTATTCAGCCATTTCTTGGATGGCTACCTTTGCATTAGCAGTAGTCTTAGATGGTATTGCACCTCTTTAATCAAGAATATGTCGAGTAGGAATTCCCAATCCATTATAGAACAAGATTACCTCTTGCATCTCCGTTAAATAGTGTTGAGGACACTTCATCAAGAGTTATTTAAATCGTTCCCATGCTTGGTAAAGGTTTTAATTTGCTTCTTGCTGAAAGTTGTTGATTTCCTCTATATTCTTTGAAGTTCGAGCAGGTGGACAATATTTGTTCAAAAAAATTATTTTAAGACCATCCCAAGTTGTAATTGAACCAGTTGGTTTATTTCTTAGCCAACAACTTGCGGCTCCAGTTAAGGACATAGGGAATGCTCTAAGCATCACTTGGTCTATAGTAATATTTGGAATGTGGAATAGATCGACGATCTCAAGAACTTTCTCAATGTGTTCGTTCGCATCTTCATGATCCGAACCGCTGAAAGTGTTGGTTCGTAGTTCCTTGAGAAATTGACCCTTTAGTTCAAAGTTATCATTATCTTCAGTTTTAGGCCTAGTAACCCCCGATCCATAGTCAGCTCGGATCTTGCTCATGTATTGCTCCATGGTTTTCGCCATTGTTTCCGCAACTTCTTTTTCCAAATATTCTTCTTGGTCAAAAAATAGATCGAAATCAGGCGATCTCGATTCGTCAAGACTTAGTGTCTTGAAGTGCTTCCTAGATGATCGAAATTCTTGTTCCGGATCCTTGAAAGGTGTAAAAAGTTCCTTTGTCAAACTTGTCATGCACTACCTGAAACAAGGGATAAACAATCAGTAGGATAGAAAAATTTTAGCACGAAAATCAATTATGAAAACTAAGATTCTGATTCTATTTCAGATGATCGATAAGCCGTATTCAATTGAAGTGAATACGTTGTATTAATCAGTTGAATGAATACGATGTATTGGACAGAAAGTTAGATATGCCGTAACCAATGGAAGTGGATACGCCTTATCGAGTTATCGACCAAAACAATGTATTAGGAAAACAATTAAATTAAACAAACAAATATATAAGCAAACAATTAAACTAACAAATATACAATATATATATACAGAATATACAAGAATATACACTAATCTAATTAACACTAATCCTATGGGTTAGATCTAATCTAAAAATCAAAATATAAAATAAAAATCAAGATTAATTTTCACTCCCTGACAACGCCGCCAAAAAAATAATGTGTCGTTGTGTGGTGTATATTTTTATGATTCAAGTTTTAAATTTATATTTTGCCGACTTAACCAAAAACAACACTTTAACGGGCAGTGTACCTGGTAGGTGGTAGATTCGTGGTAAGTAGGGTGTCGAACACTTGAAGCGAGGTTAAATTTCTCAATTTATTAATACTTTGGTTTACTAATCTAAGTTAATTCTTATCTAAGTCAAACCTATGCTAATCCTATGTTAGTTCTAATCCTAATTCTAACAGGTAAAAGGGGAGTTTCAGCCTAAGAGACTGGCACAGGTTTGGTGGTGACTACAATCAATTCAAGACACTTTTACCCATGCAAGCAAATTAACAGAAGATAAAAGAGCAGTCAGCCTTATGATAGAAAACTGTATTAGCCATCATTAATCCGATTAGAAGTTGGTTTGTTTATTCAATGCAATGATTACTTATCTCGAGGTGGCATATCATTCTTAGACTTAGGCGGGACTTCATCCTAAGACCTAGACACATTAATTCTATCATAATTAAACATCCGCAAAAAGCATCCTTATTTGCTAATTATAATTTATCTTAGGGAATAAAGCAATGGGTATCTTGTTAAACCCTAGCTCATAAAGACTTTATCCACTTACTGCTTAACGGCGATTTATACACTAGTAGTCCACTTGTCCAACTACCTAATGAAATCAAAATGTTATTTGTTGAATTATTTAGGTTTACCTGCTAGTCAACTTGTTCACTAAACCAAAGGCAATATCTGATATCTAGTTAAGCCAGAAGTGTATCCTAGCACGGAATTAGTAGGAAATATTTATGATCCTATGATTCTAGATGTATAAATTACTATATGGAGAGCTATCCCAACATTTAGATTACTTAGTCCGTATCACTAGATCCAGTTGAATGATAGGTCGCATATTAAAGCACATAAACAAGTATATATTGATAAACATAAACAAGCATACGATGATAAATTAAGCAATCGAGATATAAACAAAACCAAACATTCAGATCTTCATAATAATGGCTAATACCCGAAGGTATTAGCCTTCAAACATCATAATTAATACAAGAGTAATGGCTTAGCAAAGGTAAACTAACCGAGTTAATGAATGATACTAAAAATTAAACGATTAGAAAAGTATAAGAAATTATATGTTGTCTCCTATGGATTGGAATGCATTGCAAGACCTCCTCTTTTCTTTTTCTCCTCTGAAAATTGACTTTTGTGGTTTAGGTATCAAGAATATGATTTAGCACACCTAAAACTCGTTTTTGAGTTTTCTATTTATAGGGGTCTGGAGTCGGTTCGATACATCGGATCCAATGTGTTAGATACGGCGTATTAGGGGTTTCTTGGAGTAGGGACCACGTTTGATATCTTCCAAAATATTTTATTCCCATATAGCTTGAATAGGGCGTATTGCCTTTTCTGGATACGGCGTATTGGTCTTGTGGTCTTCGTGGTCTTTGTGGTCTTTGGTGAGTACAGGCACAAGTACGCCGTATCTTCCTTGATGGATACGGCGTATTGGTCTTCAGAACAATAATCTTTAGGTATCTTCGTTTAAGCTCCAGAATGCGTGCCTTTTAGTCAAGTTTCACCAAGTACTCCATAATTAGTGCAATTATCAAATACGAACAATTAAGTAACAATTCTTTGTAATAATCATACAAAATTGGTCAATTACATGGGATAAATGATGCTATAAAATAGACGTTATTTGATGTCATCAGTGTTATTTGATTAAATCTTGTTCTTCTCCTTTGTTTAACATGCTAGGCTAGATCCATTAGTATTTACTTATGATTGCATGAAACTTAGTATGTAGATCCTTTTAATGTTGCTTCTTGTGATAGATGTGCGCGTTAGGCTTTAGAAAACTAGCCATAAGATATTAAATTGGCATAGACATTTAGGGAAACGCAAGTGTGTAGAAAGGATACCATTGGTAACGGTCTTTATACTACCTTACCCCTAATATGGTTGATCCCTCTTAAGATATTTTAAATGCATGTAATGTATTCTTAGGGGCCTTGTAATAGTCTTCATACTACTTTACTTATGCGTTGCCTTAACGGAATATTACATAGACAGCGGGTTCGTGTAATTTATTCATGACTTAGGAAATACTTACACGACATCCAAGTGTGACAAAGCACAGGATTAGGAGATCACATGTACTGATGAGTGTCATTTTAATACTTTTTCAGGGTTTGTTTACCCCTAATATCGTGCAATACTTTTTCAGGGTTGTTTAACCCCCTAAATCGTGCATTTATGCCCAAAATAGGTACTTAATCGTTCTTTTTCAGGTATTTCTCATTTGGAAGGCTTTTGGAAGAAATACACATGACTTGGGCTCATTTGGGGAAGAAACGGACAAGACTACGAACCTACACCAACATTGCTCAAGAATTTCTCTATAGTGGCTGGAGGCAGCGTCACCAATACAATGTGACGCCGTCACAACGAAGATCAAGACGATGTCACAATATTCCATGACGGTGTCAGAGCATAAGACCCAACCCATTATCTAGAATGTCCTCTTTCATGACGGCGTCACGATTAAAATGCGACACTGTCACAGCGATTTTCCTATATATACAAACCCGAATTTATGGTTTTGAGTGTGTAACTTTAGAATAAAAAGAGGGTACGAACCCTAGTTCATTTAGCAGCTGTTAGGGAAGAATTTAGGGCCTAAAAAGCCTATTGTACTTCCTCTAACTCATGTTTTAAGTATGTCTATGTGTTGTTTGATTCATCTATGTTCTTGCTTTTTCTATAACATGATTGGCTAAACCTCCTATTGTGTTTATTTATGATTGTATGAAACCTAGAATGTAGATCTTAGTGGTGTTGCTTCTTGTGATGGATGTGCATGTTAGGCTCTAAAAAACCAGCTTTTGTTTGTATCGCTGTTGATATGTCTAGAGAAACATGATTATGTAAAAAGGATACCATCAGGTAACAGTCTTCATACTACCTTGCCCCCTAATATGGTTGATCCATTTTTAATATATTTTAGATGCACTTAGTGCACTCCTAGGGGCCTTGTAATAGTCTTCATACTACCTTACTTGTATGTTACTCTAATGGAATACTAAGTAGACGAAGGGTTCGTGTAATTCGTTCATGACTTAGGAAATAATTACACAGATCATCACAAGGGTGACAAAGCAACAATACTAGGAGAAGCAATCTAGGGAGTAATACATGATTAAATAAACACAGTCTTTTATCTTATTATTATCACCAGTAATGTAGAATTTATAATTAGTTAATAACTAAAACCAACCACCTCTCCAATATATGATTTACTTGCTTTTTATAAAATACACAATAAGCTTTCCTCAACCCTTAGAATTCTATTAGACCATGATCAAACCTTCCTAACCTATTCCTCGAGTGAACGATAACAACCCCCCGAGTCTTGCCTATACTACTACTACAACAATTAGGTGTTGTGCCTAGAGAGTTGTAAACCTTCGTGTAGAAGTCCTACGATGACCACATCAAGTTTTTGGCGCTGTCACCTGGGGAATAGTTAGGTTTTGATCATAGTTTAGCTTAGTTCTACTTACTTGAATCCTTTCAACTAAGGATTTAATTTCCGCATACTAGCTTTCTTGTAGTTTATCTTTTCTTCGTGTTATATGTTTCGTAACCCATTCTCGTCGACCACCATGGGAGACGAGAATCCTATCTGCACTCTAGGAGATTACTTCAAACCTAGCTACGAGGGCTACAGGAATACCATCGAGCTCCCCGTAGGGAACAACATGGTACCTCTTCGATCCGACACCATTCGGTTGGTGCAAAACGGATGCTCATTCCACAGCTTTCGGCCCGAGGATCCAAACCAACACCTCAAGGATTTCCTTAAACTTGTGGACTCACTTGACCTTGATGGTGAAAATAGGGAAAGAACGCGCCTGCATTTATTTCAATTTTCCTTTCGCGATCAAGCTATTAATTGGCTTGAACGTCTTCCAGCAGGATCTATCTCCACATGGGAGGATCTTACTACCCGATTCCTTGCTTAATTCTTTCCACCGGGAAGGACCGTAACTCCGCAATGATATCCTGATGTTCCAACAACATCATGGAGAATCTCTATCCGAAGCATGGACTCATTTCAAGGACTTACTCCAAAAAGTCCCTCATCATGGCATAGACCTTTGGCTCAAAGTCCAAATTTTTTATGACCATGTCAATCCCATCACAAGACGAACCATTGACCAATAGGCCGGTGGTAAGGTTTGTGACCTCAACGCTGAAGAATCTTAGGCATTATTAGAGGACCTCGCCCTCTATGAAAACGAAAGTTGGAACGACCCAAGGGATTTCGCTATGCTGGTCAAGGCAATCGCATTGCCTCAAGATGTCCCGAGTACATCCGACAGCCGTGTAATCAAGCTTGACAATTAAGTCTAATGCTTGATGGAAGCTCATCTTGCTCTGACACAACCTACCCAAGTAAACAAAATCACTACCTCATGTGAAATCTGTAGTGGTCCCTACGACACTCAGTATTGCATGGAAAATCCCGAACAAGCCTTTGTTGACTACGCATCCTCGTGTACCGATAAAGCAGGAGGTAAGTGTATACCTTTAAGCCCGAGCAAAACAATCTTGGTGACACCTATAATCCATCATGGAGAAGTCACCCGAACCTTAGGTGGAGACAACCACAAAACCCCTAAAATAATTTTTCAAACTCACCTAACCGGTTCCAACTCAATGGTTCGATCCTAAACCGTTCCTTCAACAACCGTCCTCAAAATTTTAACAATCAATCAAATATAAAAGGACTGGTTTCCGAATTCATGGCATCTCAAGACGCTAGATTGTCCAAGTTTGATGCCAATTTCAAACAACAACATAGCAAGATGACCAACAAAATCGACACTGTGTTGAAAGCCAATACCAATCAAATAGCGGGCACATCACCTAGTGATACGGTCAAGAACCCGAAACTGGGGACTCATCCAGTTTTGTCGGCTCGTTCTTACCCAACAATCAATCTCTAATGCTCATCTTACCTTTCCAACTCAGTCATTGCTATCAAGGCACATTTCAAGGAGGCAACCATTTCCTAAACTAGCTTGCAGCAACCCAAAATTGAACCCAAACCCCCACAACCAGAAGAGCCCGAACCAACTCTTAAAGATGAATTCCAAGATTTTCATCTTAACCTACCGGTTCTTGAAGTCCTAGCTCACGCTTCAATCTATAATCCTATATTAGATAAATACGTAGAGGGCTTAGAACTAGGCAAAAACGGATCAACATTTGTACAAGGAGAAATACCCGTGAAAATGGAAGACCTCGGACTATTCACTCTACCTTGTAGATTAGGGGACTCAAAACCTTTTGACACCTTGGCCGATCTAGGATCATGCGTAAACATAATCCCAATTTACCGCTTCAAAAAGCTTAATATTGGACTATTAGAAGAGACTGACCCTATCTTTGAATTGGCTGACGGAACTAAATCCTACCCCGTTGGGATTGTGAAAGACGTAGAAGTCCACATAGGAAAACTAAAACTATTAAATGACTTCTACCTAATTGATATGAAGAAGGACCTCGAGACACCTTTACTTGTAGGAAGAGGATTCCTAGATACCGCCAACGCAGTTATAGATTGTAGGATGGCAAAAATAGCGGTGGGAGAAGGAATCACTAGGTCAGTATTCAGTGTAAAAGGAGTAGACATAGGTGAGGAGGAAGCACCTTATTGGACCACACTTGGAAAAGGGGAATCCTACAAAACATGACCTAGCTCGAATGGAGTAGGCGCACAAATCCCTTATTATGCTAAAAAGGACTTCTTAGACTGCCATTTGCCCAGAGAATGGGAAATTTCTAGAGATGTCGAGCTTAATCCTTTTAAGGATACTTTAGTATTTAAGAGAATGGTATAATTTCTAGGAGCCATACCCATTAACCTTAAGTTTAACATGTGGGAATCAGATGACCTAATTAAAAAACTAATTAACTGGGACAATCCACCCAAAAACAGAGATGGAGCATGGCATGCCAAGATTAGACTGATTGACCCTGACGGAGAGGAATTTACCAAAACCCTTCAATCAATTCTCACTACTAGGAAGCTCTTCGAAAGAGAAAGTCCAAGAGAGATCATCAACTTGGACCATTTCTACGACACTTGACGTGTGACTTCGAGTCTAGCTACAAGACTCGTTAATAAAGAAAAGCGCTTCTTGAGAGGCAACCCAATTTACTTTTCTCGCAAATTAGAAGTGTCATGTGTGTTTTAATTCTTTACCATTTGTTTTATTATGTTTGAACTATCTTGTAATCATGCTTTGTATTATCTTTAACCTCGTCTTAGTTTCAATCAAAGGTATTTTGCAAACAATAAGTGTAGGGGAATTTATCTGGCTTTTGAGCCAAAATCAAACATGTTAGATAAATTGTTTATATTAATTCGCGTCAGTTTCGAGTCATGTGATTGAATTGTTAAATATTAGGTTTTATATAGCTATTTGTACACGAACTAACTTATGGAATCAAGTGCAGGCAATTTTTCATCAAAAACAATATTTTGTTTTCACAGACTGTGGAGACGGCGTCACGATTAACACGCGACACCGTCACCACGATGCCTGTGACGGGGTTACAAAAACCCTAACGGCGTCAAACACGCAGGTCCAGAAAACTTAAAGTTTTTAATTATTTTTGAAAAATAAAACTTGCATAACATTTAATATATGTATTCTTCTGTTACAAACATGCAAAAACCTAATGAGTTTAACAATTCTCTCATTCTATCTTTACTGCTTTATCGAGTCGAACCCTAAATTCAAATTGTATATTTGTCTATCGCACATTTTATGCTTGGTATAGTTGTCTTTGTCTTTGACTACAGGTTATATTTGATGAAAAGAAGCTTGAAGTTCTTAGAAAGTTTCATTAGATGATTCTCGGAGAATGATTTAACCAGTTATCGCATGTTTCTTCTCCATTATTGAGTAAACCAAGAGAGTACTAGTTTCTTTTCCTTGTTTTCTTTTCCATTTATTCGTTTAACGGGTACTTTTAGAGAACATTGGGGATAATGTTCAACATAAGTGTAGGGGGAAAATAAGCCTTAGAAACTATTCTTTCATTTTTCATTTGCTTTGTCCTTAAAATGATGGGTAATACATCAAAACATAACATCGAAGTAGTTTTTTTTTTACCCAAATTAAAATTTTTTAATGACACATCACCGATGAAAACCTTGTATAATTATAGCGTCTCATAGATAGTAATTTTAATATGACAGCATAATAACCCTTAGAATTCCACATTCCACCCCAAAAATGTGAAGGTTCCCCCTAGGATCTTAGGAGAATTCGGTTACCCCATCATTGGTAACACCAAGAAGGATTTTATCGTTACCTCTATCGAGTTAACGGTTGATCTGCTATTGCTGCAATGTCTATTTTTTTTCCGTTTTACGAACCATGTATGCATTGCCTTGTCGCCTTTTTTGGAATGTCTGGTGTTAGTAAAATGCATATGAGTGTACTGGTAGCATAGTAAATTCTAGAACTTGTTTTTGTGATACATCCCAAGACCGCATAGTAAGTATTAGGATTTGCTTGACAAGAGGCATTAGGATTAACCCATGTTTTAAACCTGTAATTGTTATGATGGTCATACTGATCATATAACTATCCCACACCTTTGCCATGCACTCACCTTTAGTGCAGGATACCCCTAGTACAACCCTTCGAGCCTATTCTTTTTCATGATTCTTGTAATTTTCTGGTTAAGCTGGACTATTAATGAAGAGCATTGTCACCTTTAAACCAATCGTTAAACCCAAATCGCCTTAGCCTAGCTTATATGTACTCACTTTTAGTACATTATTGTGTTTAACCTAAGTTAATTATTTGAGTACACGATTGCTAAGTCCTTATCCTTGTAAATACAGTTTGGACTGATTGAGATTCATGGTAGTATTTATTTCGCGAAAGAATGGGGAAGAAAAAGTTAGTCAATACCCCCCATATATTTGGTAGATGATCTCCCATGTTATTTTTGATCTCACGCTCAAAACGGGTCCTTAGTTAGATTGTTAAATCAACATGTAAAAGCTCAAGTGTAGGGGTATGTACATTATAAACCCCATGTGATGTATTATGTTATTAAAAAAAGAGATTGATGTAGAGTTGTGTAGAGTTTGTATATCTTTGTTCGAGTCTTGGCTTAGCAACCATACCAAAGTGTATTCGTGTAAATAATTAGCTAACCCTTCCACTCCAAATTTACCCAAGGTCACCACCCAAATGTATCCCATCTATTTCCGTTTCCATTGTATGTTATCTTACACCTACACTCCATAACCCTTTATAAAGACCTCTTAGATAGTAATGAATAATACTTGCGCCTAGCGGTGCAGGTTTGATCCTTTACCAAGAATATGGTAATTTATATGCTATGATAGGTAATGAGTGTTGATTTTCTGTTTTCCCCTTCAGTTATAATTTATTATACACCCGAGTGAAAGAGAGAATCCTAAAACACTTATGTGAGGTGCTAGTATATATATTTTCTGTGCTGTTAATTACGAGGTCTAGAAGGTTGTGTTGTAAAATACATATAAAGAGTAGGTAAAATGACCCCTCATATTGTTATTATCTAGGTAGAAAAGCCCATTTGCTTGAGGACAAGCAAATCCCAAGTGTAGGGGTATTTGATGAGGTGTCATTTTATACACTTTTTTGGGGGTCGTTTAACCCCCTAAATCATGTATTTATGCCCAAAATAGGTACTTAATCGTTCATTTTCAAGAATTTCTAATTTGGAAGGCTTTTGGAAGAATTACACATGACTTGGGCTTATTTGGAGAAGAAACGAACAAGACTACGAACCTACACCAACATTGCTCAAGAATTTCTCTACAGTGGCTGGAGGCGGCGTCACCAATATAACGTGACGCCGTCATAACGAAGATCAAAACGGAGTTATAATATTTCACGATGGCATCAGAGCATACGACCCAGCCCATTATATAGAATATTCTCTTTCATGACGGCGTCACGATTAAAACGCGACGCTGTCACAGCGATTTTCCTATATATACAAACCCGAATTTAGAGTTTTGAGTATGTAACTTTAGAATAAAAAGAGGGTACGAACCCTAGTTCGTTTAGCAGCTGTTAGGGACGAATTTAGGGCCTAAAAACCCTATTGTACTTCCTCCAACTCATGTTTTAATCAAGTAAGGTTTATTTAATCATTCCATAAGTCTATGTGTTGTTTGATTCATCTATGTTCTTGTTTGGCTAAACCTCCTATTGTGTTTATTTATTATTGTATGAAACCTAGAATGTAGATCTTAGTGGTGTTGCTTCTTGTGATGGATGTGCATGTTAGGCTCTAAAAAACTAGCTTTTGTCTGTATCACTGTTGATATGTCTAGGGAAACCTGATTGTGTAGAAAAGATACCATCAGGTAACAGTCTTCATACTACCTTGCCCCCTAATATGGTTGATCCACTTTTAATATATTACACATGCACTTAGTGTACTCCTAGGGGTTCATGTAATTCGTTCATGACTTAGGAAATAATTACACAGATCATCACAAGGGTAACAAAGCAACAACACTAGGAGACGCAATCTAGGGAGTAATACATGATTAAATAAATATAGTCTTTTATCTTATTGTTATCACCAGTAGCGTAGAATTTATAATTAGTTAATAACTAAAACCAACCACCTCTCTAATATATGATTTACTTGCTTTTTATAAAATACAAAAATACAAAAATAATCTTCCCTCAATCCTTAGAATTCTTTTAGACCGTGATCAAGCCTTCCCAACCTATTCCTCGAGTGAACAATAACAACCCCTCGAGTCTTGCCTATAATACTACTATAACGATTAGGTGCTCTGCCTAGGGAGTTGTAAAACTTCGTGTAGAAGTCCTTAGCGATCGCATCACATACTATGAAGTAGTGCATGGTTAAGTAAATACGTTCGTTTATCATATAGTTATCACCAAAGTAGTTTAGATTTATTTTATTATATTTAGTTTAACTAGTTAAAACAAACCAAACCTCTCAAACCATGATTTTTACTTGCTTTTATAGAAACATAAATATATAAAAAGAATTTTCTCTCAACCCCATAGACCTTTGTTAGATTTTGTTCGAGCCTTCCCAACCTATTTTCCTAGAGAACAATAACAACCCCTGAGTCTTGCCTTACTACACTACAACGGTTAGGTACTCTCTGCCTAGAATATTGTAAAACTCCTTGGGAGTTGCAAAACTCGCATTAAGTTTTTGGTGCCGCTGCCGGGGAATAGTTAGGTTTTAATTATTGTTTAGCTTAGGTCTACTCGCTTGATTCCTATCAAGTGAGATTTTATTTTCAGTAAATTAGCTTTCTTGTAGTCTATATTTTCTTTGTGTTATTTGTTTTGTAATCCATTTTTGTTGACCTCAATGGGAGACGAAAATCCTATCCGTACTCTTGGAGATTACTCAAAACCTAGCCACGAGGGATATCAAAACACCATTGAGCTCCTCGAAGGGAACAATGTGGTGCCTCTCCAATCCGACAGCATCCGGCTGGTGCAAAACGGATGCTCTTTCTATGGACTTAGGTTCGAGGATCCAAACCAACATCTTATGGATTTCTTAAAACTTATGGACTCACTTGACCTTGATGTTGCAAATAGGGAAAGAACGCGCCTGCATTTATTTCAATTTTCCCTTTGTGATCAAGCTAGCAATTGGATTGAATATCTTCCAGCAGGATCCATCTCCACATAGGAGGATCTTACAACTCGTTTCCTTGCTCAATTCTTTCCACCAGAATGGACTGCAAAACTCCATAATGACATCCTGATGTTCCAACAACATCAAGGAGAGTCTTTTTATGAAGCATAGACTCGTTTTAAGGACTTACTCTGAAAGTCCCTCATCATGGCATCAATCGTTGGCTTCTAATCTAAATCTTCTATGATCATGTCTCATATCATCTTAAGTGTGAAATTGACTGCGCCATCGGCGGCAAACTCTACGATAAAAACACCGATGAATATTGGGAAATCATTAAGAACATCGTTCTCTATGACCATGAGGGCTGGAATGACTCAAAAGACTCCATCAAACCTGTCAAGGCAATCTCTGTTTCTCTAAATGCATCAAAAATGCCTAACCGGCTACTTCTTGAGCTTGAAGACCAAATCAACTTCTTGTTAAAAGGGCCGCAACCAACACCTAAAACAAGCTCAACACACATTCCTTAAGCCTATGATAAATCAATTTCCTCGAGCCCCCTCTACGGGACCTTAATGAGACACCAAGACAGAATTCTTTTACTTTTCGTAATCGTGTCCGTCCAAACCCCTAACTCCAAGCGCTAGAAACTAGTTTTAAGGCTCGAGTGCGAGACTACATGGCAGCAGTCACCGAAAGAATAGAAAGGTTCGAAAATGCTATCTTCAAATAGCGAGAAGAGATCAACATAGAATGGTAGAAATGTTCGGACTTCTTAAGGAACTCACAGCCAACCGAACTTCAGAAATGGTATTAATTAGAGAAGAGGCTAGGCACCCTATTGCTAAGAACGTCAATTCCATCTCCCTCATTCAAATAAAAGAAGAAAAAAACGTAGAAAACAACAGGCCGATTAATAAAAGCGTAATGGAGCCTAGCAAATCTGATGAAGAAGAACCTCCTAAGGGATTTAACGTGAAAATGAAGTTGAAAGAAAGTCTGATGACGAACCAACCAAAAGGACAAGGAAAAATGTCATGAAGAATGAAGAGGATGAGCCAGCAAGAGTTTCCAGTTCCCATGCTATAGGATATTACCTGAAACATAGAATCAATGAAAAACTAATTGAGGGGCTTGTAGAAAATTAGAGGTTTAATGACTCCCTGTCAGCAACCTGTGTAGGAAAAATGAAATGAAAGACTTACAACTTATTACCTAGGGGGCCTGTGCATGACGCAATTCTTAAGAAAAAAATAACCAGGAAGGAGGATATAGGAAGGAATTTTGAAATACCATGTAACGTATGAGGATTAAAACATATGAATGCCTTAGTTTACCAAGGATCTGACGTGAACGTCATGCCCCTTTCCATCTACAATAAGCTAACCGATGAAAGACCTGCAGAGACTGACATTTGGCTTTCCCTAGCTAGTCATCCGTATATCTATCCCTTGGTAATAGCCAAAGATATATTAGTGGATGTTGTTGGCTATATGTACCATGTGGACTTCATGATTTTAGACATAAAGGAGGATGAAAAAAGGCCCTTCATCTTAGGAACACCATTCCTGACTACAGCTAAGGCCTTGATTAAATTTGATAAGGGGAGATAACTTTAAGATCTGGGAAGAGTAAGATAAGTTTTTACATGATACCTGAACCCCACCATAGAATCGAGAAGGGAATTAAGAACGACATAGAGCCAATAGCCCCCACAATGACCGTCAATAGGTTAGTTCTAGAATGGGAGGAAAAGATCAAGCTTCATCAAGAGAAGGAATGGAGTTTAACCAATGGAGAAGCAAGATCTTCAACAATGAACGCCTCGCGTCGGTGAAAGAAGAGTGTGAACTTGAAGATGAAGAAGGAGTCACATAAGGATGTGTGACTTTGAGTCTAGCTAAAAGACTCACTAATAAAGAAAAGCGCTTTTTGGGAGGCAACCCAATCTTTATTTTCCCGTATTTAGGAGTGTCTTGTGTTTTAACTCTTTATTGTTTATTCTTTTATGTTTGAATCATTTGTGATCAAGCTTTGTTTTGTTTTTAACTTCATCTTATTAACAATCAAAGGTATTTTGCATCAAATAAGTGTAGGGGAAAATATCCGGTTTATAATAACCAATTCAAACATATAAAATAAATTGTTTAGATTAATTTGTGTCATTTTTGAGTCATATGATTGTAATGATTAATCTCATGTTTTATGCAGTATTTTACACAAGGAATAACTAATAGAATTGCGTGAAGGAAAATTTTCAAGAAAAATGAAAGTTGAAATTTTCACAGAGCGTGGAGACGGTGTTAGGATTTTTCCTGACGGCGTCGTGTCTCCAGGTATGTGAAAATTCATATTTTTCTATTATTTTCAGAAAATAATTTGCACAATATCCAAAATTTGTAATTTTCTTATAAACCTGCAGAAACCTATGATTGTATCATCACTTTCATCCTATCTTTACTACTTTCATAGAACCCTAAAAGTTTCGTTGTATATATCATATCCCACCGATTTTACGCCAGGTGTAGTTGTCTTTGTCTTTGATTTATAGGTTATATTTGATGAGAAGAAGCTTGAAAGTTCTTAGGAAGTTTTCAGATGACGATTCTTAGAGGACGATTTAACCAGTTATCGCATGTTTCTTCTCCATTATTGAGCAAACCAGGGGTGTACTAGTTTCTTTTACTTGTTTTCTTTTCCCTTTATTCGTTATTTGGGTACTTTTAAGAACATTAAGGACAATGTTCAACTTAAGTATGGGGGGAAATAAGCCTTAGAAACTATTTCTTCAATTGCCATTTGCTTTGTCCTTAAAATGATGTGTAATATATGAAAACATAGCGTAGAAGGTAATTTCGACCCAGATTTAAAAATTTTGTATGACATATACTGACGAACACCAAGTATTAATAGCGTCTGATGGATATGAATTTATATGACTAGCACAAAAAATCCTTAAAATTCCACCCCAAAAATGTAAGGTTCGCCTTTAGATCTTTAAGAATTCGGGTATCCATTTTTGATACCCAAGACAATTTTACCTTTAGCTTGTTCGAGTTAAGGTTCGAATGCAGTTGTATGTGTCTATTTCGTCGTTATGGATGTGTATGTATGATTTCGTCGCCTTTTCTAGAGCATTGGTATCGGTTTAAAATTATATGAGTGTACCGGTAGTATATTAAATTCTAGAACTTGTTTTTTGTGATGCATCCTGAGACCGCATAATGAGAACTAGTATTTATTAAATGATAAGAGGTACTAGAATTAACCCATGTTTTAAACTTGTATTTGTTATCATGGTCACCTCGACCATATAACTATCCCACACCCTTACCATGCACTCATTTTTAATGCAGGATACCCCTAGTACACCCCTCCGAGCCTATCATTTTTCATGGTTCTTGTAATTTTCTGGTTAATCCGGACTATTAATGAAGAGCATTGGCACCCTTGAACCAATTGTTACAAACAAATTGCCTTACCTACCTTGTATATACTCGTTTTTAGTACATTATTATTTTAACCCAAATTAATTATTTGAGTAAACGGTTGCTAAGTCTTTATCCTTGTAAATACAGTTTTGGGACGATTGGGATTCATGGTAGTATTTATCTTATGAAGAATTGGGGAAGAAGTAATTTATTACACCCAATAGAGCTCAATAAGCTCTATGTTATGTTGATCCACCTCAATTTGGGTCATTAGTTAGATTGTAATTATGAGTTCTAAAACTCAAGTGTAGGGGTGCGTTTATAAACCCCAAGTTATGATGTATTATGTTCAAAAAAAAGAGAAAAATAGAAAAGAAAAAGAAAAGAGATTGATGTAGAGTTGTGTAGAGTTTGTATATCTTTGTCCGAGTTTTTGGCTTAGCAACCCAATCAACGTGTATTCTTATAAATAATTAGCTAACTCTTTCACCCCAATTTCACCCAAAAAGTCACCCTCAAATATATCCCATCCATTTTTGTTTCCATTAATGTTATCTTAAACCTACACCCCACAGCCCTTAAAAGACCTCTTTGATAGTAATGACTAGTACTTGCGTCTAGCGTGGAGGTTTGATCCTTTACCAAGCCTATGGAAATTTGTATGCTATGACAGGTAATGAGTGTTATTTATTTGTTTCCTATATTGTTCTAATTTATTATACACCTGGGTGAAAGAGAGAATCCAAACACTTATGTGAGGTGCTAGTATATACTTTCTGTGCTTTTTATGAGGTCTAGAAGGTTGTGTCGTAGACTGCTTTTAAAGAGTAGGTTAAATAAACCCAATATTGCTATTTTCTAGGTAGAAAATCCATTTGCTTGAGGACAAGCAAATCCTAAGTGTAGGGGTATTTGATGAGCTGTTATTTTATACACTTTTTCAGGGTTAATTTAACCCTCGAAATCATGCAAATATGCCTAGATTATATGCTTAATCGTTTGTTTGTGTGTTTTTAACACTTGGATGGCTTTTGGAGAAAAGACTACGACTCTACACCAACTATCTTGAAGAAAATCATACAGTGCGTGGACACGGCATCGCTAACTACAAGCGACGACGTCAAAATATTCAAGAGACGGTGTCAGGGATTTCTAGACGGCGTCAGAACAAAGTCGACATAAAGACACCCTAGAATACCTTGCAGTACGACGGCGTCAGGACTATAACGTGACGTCGTCGCGCCTATTTTCCTATACATACAAATCCGTTGTTAGGGTTTTAAGTGTGTAACTTTTGGGAGACGAACCCTATTATCAGTAGTTGAGTTTAGCAGCTATGTAGGCCATTTTTAAGGTGTTAAAACCCTCTTGTATCAGCCTTGAACACATGTTTTAATTAAGTGAAGTTCATCCACCCCTTTAATCTTTTAATATGTTTATGTGTTGTTTGGTTAAATCATGTTCTTCTCCTTTGGTTAACATTCTAGGCTAGATCCATTAGTATTTACTTATGATTGCATGAAACTTAGTATTTAGATCCTTTTAATGTTGCTTCTTGTGATGGATATGCGCGTTAGGCTTTAGAAAATTAGCCATAAGATATTAAATTAGCATAGACGTTTAGGGAAACGCGAGTGTGTAGAAAGGATACCATTGGTAACATTGTTCATACTACCTTACCCCTAATATGGTTGATCCCTCCTAAGATTTTTTAAATGCATGTAATGTACTCTTAGGGGCCTTGTAATAGTCTTCATACTACCTTACTTGTGCGTTGCTTTAACGGAATATTACATAGACGACGCATTTATGTAATTCGTTCATGACTTAGGAAATACTTACACAGATCATCACAAGTGTGACAAAGCAACAGGATTAAGAGAAACATACTAAGGATAGTGCATGATTAAGTAAATACGTTCGTTTATCATATAGTTATCACCAAAGTAGTTTAGATTTATTTTATTATATTTAGTTTAATTAGTTAAAACAAACCAAACCTCTCAAACCATGATTTTTACTTGCTTTTATAAAAAACATAAAAATACAAAAAGAATCTTCTCTCAACCCCGTAGACCTTTGTTAGATTATGTTTGAGCTTTCCCAACCTATTCCCCTAAAGAACGATAACAACCCCCGAGTCTTGCCTTACTATAATACAACGGTTACGTACTCTGCCTAGGGGATTGTAAAACTCCTTGCGAGTTGCAAAACCCGCATCATTGGTCATCTAACTAAGAGTTGTTGGGCTTCTGTCTGTGTAATCATACAGAGACCCATGGTGGCAACATAAAAGACTAAAGTTACCTGCTATGAGTGCGGAATGCTAGGACACTACAAGAGCGATTGCTCAAAATGGAAGAACCAGAACCTAAGAAACAAGTCTAACATCATGGCATATAACGCTAATGCTTAGGAAGAGACCTCTTCTTACCTAGTGAAGCTTAATTTGAATTATCTAGGATTCTGTTTCTATAGGAATTTGTGTCGTCCTTTCTTTTAAATCTTTGTTGTACCGTGGGAATGATTTAAATTATCTATCAAATCAATGTGTCATGAAAATTTTGTCGATTTTACTTTAACTCTCTAATTATTTATGTAAACTACTCCTTAAACTATTATAGCCCTTCAAATATTTTTACAACCACTTTATAAACAATTTCACTACCACATGATGAGCTACTTTACTCATCATAAATAATTATCTTACTATCGTCAAATGAACTAACATTTTATAAACCATTCTACAATCGCTTTATAAACTATTTTTACTATCGTTAATAAACTATCTTATCATCATTAATAAACTATTTTAATATCGGTTAATAAACCATCATTTTATAAACTATTTTACTATCGCTTTAACAACTATTTTACTATTGTTATAAATTATTTTACCATCATCTAGTAAACTAACACCTTATAAACTATTTTCTTACCATCATATAAACCATTTTGCTATTATCAAATAACCTATTTTATTATTACTAAGAAAAAAAATATTTTACCATCACCTTATGAAAATTTTGCTAACACTTATAAACTATTTCACTAGTATTTCAGAAACTAATTTACTATCATATATAAAACAACTCACTACCATTTTATGAACTAAGTTGCTACCATTTCATAAACTATTTTGCTATCATTTATAAACAGATTAGCTATTATTTTGCAAACCAAGTTACCATCACTTATAAGTTATTCAACTATTATTTTGCAAACTAATTTACCATATATAAACTATATTTCGCTATTATTCTATAAACTAAGTTACTATCATTTTTACAACTATCTTCCAACATCTTATGAACTATCTTCTTGATATCTTACATACTATTTTGCTATCATCTTAAAAACCACATTAGTATCACATTATAAATCATTTGTTATTAGTTTATGAAACTATTTTGTTTCCATCACATAAATTATTTTACTATCACCCTATGAGCCATTTAGCTATGAAAGACGCAAGCCAATCGAAGCGAAAGTCAATCAAGTCAAAAAGTCACTGAAAGTCAACTGAGTTGCAAAGGGTCGCAAAGTCAATCCGACAAATTCGCAAAAGTCAACGGATGTGAAGAAAATATAAGTTTGAGTGTTAAAATTGCCAAAACCCTAAACTTATATTTAAAGAGGAAAAGAGAAAAGAAAAGAGAAGGGCCAAACTGTCAATAAGGGAAAGTTGTACTACAAGGACCAAAGCTGTCAAGTCCTAAGACTTATAACCACCAAGGACGTGTGGTGTAATTAGTCAAATAACCTTTGGGGACTGAAATTGCCAAGTCCCCAAAAGGTTATAACAAAAAGGACCATGTATGCAATCAAACAAGACACTTTGAGGGGACCGATTTTGCAAAACCCCATACCACACTCTGTCTCTCTCAAACCACTTTTCCAGCCATTGTTTTCCCCCCAAAAACAACTCACGGGTTTACAAACCCGTTTTTACCCTATAGACTATCACCACCACCATGGGTAAAACTTTCCCCCCTCCATAAACCTTAATCCCATTTGGCAATCCCACAACTCCCAAGGCTTATTCGACGGTTTAGATGATGTTTGGTTTTCTACTCACAAAAGAAACACAACAAGCACACAAAGAGAAGAGAGCTGCCTATAAAAAGAAGTGAAGATAAAAGAAGGGGTAGCAGAGTTTTAGAATTTTTAAATTTTCTTTGTATTTTTTCAGTTTCGTGTACTGTTGCAATTAAGTTTTTTTTAAGCCTTTATTTTCAGTTGTACCTTTGTTATTTCAACTTGTACTTAATCATTGTGAGCAATATAATTCAGTTTTTGAGTTTCAATGTTTTTTATTTCATTGTTAAGTATTTTACCTTAAAAGCGCTCATTAAGCTCTTTTGAGCCTTTTCTGTTCATAAGCTCAAAATTCAAGTTAAATCCTTTTTTTTAAGTCCATAATTTTTTCATTTGTTCAAATTTCGTACATTTAAAATGATCATTGAGGTCATTGATGGCATTTTGGAGGCTTTTGAGAAGTAATAAGCTTTTAAGAGCTTATTGAGCTTTAAGCTCAGGTTTTAGAGGCAAGGTGCCACTTAAGTGAATGTTTTTAAGCCACTCACACTCTACAAGATGGCTTGGTTCTGAGACAACAAAAAAACTCTGGTTTCATTTTCTCTAAAATTTCATTTTAGCTTTTTTAGCCTTAATTCTAGTAGCTTATTTCTTTGTTTCCTTGTACTTAATCCTGTGTAAAATTGGTTAGATAAGTTTAGAGTTTCAAATGCTTTAAGTAATTGTAGCTAGAGTCAATTTAGTTTTCATTTCTTCAAATTCTGTCATATTATGTAGTAATAGGCTAGCTGATAAACTAGCTTATTTTTCTACATACAGCTAGGATTTTGGGTGCTTAGATAGCTTAAGATAGTGTGAATCCTAGTGTGTGTAGATAAGGACTTTAAATGGTTTAGTTTTTTAAACAGTTTTTAAGTACAATACAGTTGGGAACAAAAAATGGAAAGTGGTGTTTGGCATAGACTTAAAACGGGTCATAAATGCGCTTTGGTATGGGATATGGTCATTGTTACGTTTTAGCCTTAGGTTGTAAGTTCGATTTAAGATGTTTTTAAATGTCTTTTAGTTTCAAAATTGGTTTCAAAGTTTTTCAAACCATCTTTGTGTATAATGTGATTGTTATAGAAAACACCATAGTCGCTTATATTCATAAGCACTTGAATTTTGTGTTTAGTTCCAAAGAGTGATGTTTTGTGTGTGCTAAAAAAGGGCTGTCAAAACTTTTGGTGTCATTTGACTAGGTTAAGTCCAAAACAGCCAAAGTGTTGTTTTAGTGTCACAGTTTTAAAAAATCAAGACGACCCTTTTTCACCTTCAAATATTCGCATTTAAAATGGTTTTTAGAAAGTCAATAATTGGTGCACAAGTCCAATTAGCTAGGGTACTCATCTGTATTTGCTTGATTTGTTTGTTTAGAGACTTATTTGACAGCTTTTAAATGCTGTCAATAGCCCTTGAGTTTAAGCTTAATCTCCCCTGTGCAAAGGGGAGACCTTTAAGCTTCTTTTTCTTAGCTTTTAAGTGGTCTAAAGTATAATTCTTTTTTGCTTATTGCGCAGATAGACCTATAGCTCTTGTATATGCCCCTTAATTTCAGGCCTTAGGGGAAGCTTATTAGATAGCTTATTTTTAAGCCTAAACTTGCCTTTTGACTGTTTTTGGTCAAGTTAAGTGTAGGGATTGCTTATTTTTACTTTTAGCTTATTCAAAACTTATTTCATAAGCTCACTTGTGTTTTTTCCTAATAGCTTATTTAGATAGATTAAATTAGTTGTTAAGCTTGTTTAGCCTTTTTCTAGCTTAGTTGTCCAAATGACTTACGTTTTAATGAAATTTTAGCTTTAAGCTTTATTTTTTAGTTTCTGTCATCATAAGCTTTCAGAACAGCTTATTTAGTATTAAGCTTTTAGCCTTTTTAGCGTTATTTATATTGAGTTTAGGTCCGGTTTAGCTATGTTAGTACAAGTATTAGCTAAAAACGGCGCCAAATGTACCACAAATGTGCCTTAGCTCACACTTTAGCTTTTAAGCACTTTTATAGCTAAACTGTCAACTTAAGCATTTTTTTTAAGCTTTTTGAGTGCTTTTTAGAATAAAGTTGTAGAAGACAAAGTTGTTAAGCCCCTCGAGCTTAACAACTTGGCCATTTTGATGTTTTCGAAAAAAAAGGGAATGACAAGAGGTCAGGGTGGCAAAGTGACTCGAACCCGAGGACCTCTCGATAACAGTCCCCCCTTAATAACACTACATATTGCTGCGCCCTTGGGTCTTTTTCGTTAAAGACTCAAGGGCTTTGGTATTTATGTGCGTTTTGGCTTATTAAGCTTATAGCTGGTTGCAGTTAACCTTCGGGGCTTATTTTCTTAAAGGCAAATATCTTTGTTTCTTATTTTTCCTAGGATTGTTATAGTGTCTAATATTTTGTGTAAAAATTTCAGAATTTTCTTCGTACCCATATAGTATTTTTTATAAATTTGTTAGTTAAAACTTTTAAAATTTTCATAAATAATATAAAAAATTATCAAAAAATATTTTTTTCTTTTTTTTGAAATTATATTTTGTCATTAAAGTTGTAGGAAAAATTTAAAGTTTTTTTCGTAAGGTCATTTTTACAACTTTCCATTTTTTAAAGAAGTGGGGATCGGGTACGTTTTTGTGTTGACTTCCTTTTTTACTGTTTTTGGGTCAAACCGAACTCCTCGTTTTCGGTCTAGTCTTTGCGCGCTTCTTCGTTACTTGTCCGTAGAGTAGTTTAGAAGTAAAAATTTCTTCGTAGGGTTATTTTTAAAGATTTTAGGTTTTTCCCCCTTTGTTCGGGATTCGTGCTCCTGTTTTTCAGCTTAATTTCGTAATTTTTAGGATTTTCTTAAACGTTTTTATTTGTTATTGTTTAATTTGACTTTTCCACCTTCTCAAATCAATTCCTCAATTCAATTCTCTCCTTCAAACTCAAATCTTCGACTGTATCGATTCTCCAGTCCAGCCTCGTTGGGGATAAACGACCCGGGAACATTCTATACTACTTCTCGGTTTTATTGACTTTGTTTCTAGACTATTCTTACTATATATATTTTATATTTTATATATATTTTAAGGTGTAGTTTGGACGGATCAATTTTTGGCGCCGTTGCCGGGGAGGCTGTGATACCGATTTTCGTTACGTTTGACATTTTGTGTTTGAATCTGTGAATATTTTCTTTTATAAAAAAACATATAAAAAATACAAAAATATTTTTCATTTTCTTTTATTAGTATAATTATCAGATAAAAACCAAAAAAAAAAAAAGAAAAAAAAAAGAAAACCAAAAATATAAAAACATTGTCCATAAAAAAAAGAAATAAAATTCACAAATTGGTAAAATACCAAAATGTAATATTCTCAACTGAGGTATTATCATAATAACTTCCGGTG
>BQNB010057842.1:0-38037 GCA_026074375.1 Tanacetum coccineum
AAACGATTAAGTAACAATTCTTTGCAATAATTATACAAAATGGGTTAATTACATGGGATAAATGATGCTATAAAATAGACGTTATTTGATGTCATCAAGGGTTCCCCTACACTTAAGGTCAAGCGTGGGTGATAGTAACGATACACACCATTGTGGTGAGAAAGAGCCATATGTTGAAAAAGTGGTGTTAGATTATATGCTCCAATTGGTGTGTTTCTTTAATCTTAACCTTCTCTACTTCTTTAGGCCTAACGGGTAAATTAAGTCCTTTTCCTAGAAAAGAAACTTCTTTAGATTTTAATTCCCAATCATCTTCTGTCACCTCCAAATTTAAAAAATCAACTCCTAGGGATCTACTATGTCTTAATAAACCCGGTTTAAATCCATAATGTTTCTTAAGGTCATCTATACATGGGTGGTAATAGCAATACATATCCTTAGGGTGGAAAGACGCCACGTGAAGTGAAGGCGGTCTATGAATGGTCAAATTGTCTACTACCTTCATCCTAAAACTATCCGGACTATGTGGTTTGATGGTTGGTTTGGGGCCTCTTTTTTCTCCTAGACTTACCTCTAAGGGTGGAAAATTGGGTAAAACTTGAGGCTTCGGTTCATCAACACTAGGAATTTCCTTGGAACTAAGAAAAATATTATGATTAGTCAAACCTACATCCTTTAGTTTTGGTTGGTCCAAAGGTTCTACCTCCATAGGGGTTCCTAAAGCCTCTTCTACTTCTTCCGAGTAAGTCATGGGCATTGTGTATTCCTCAAATTATGGTAGGACTTATGGGACACTTTGTGGGCACTTTGTAGGCTCGGAATTTCTACTTTATCTCCCATCTTATCTAGATTACCTATAGGTTCATCATATGCATTTGTACAGCCTAAAAATGACATACAACTAGGCATCTTAATCATAACTATCTCATTTTCTAAATCCTCCTCATATGTTTTCTTTGGCTGTATCATACGTAACTCAGTCATATCATCTAACTTATAGGTCTCCTCATAGAAAGTTTTCTTCCAAAGTTGATAAGTTCTCAAATGGGGTTCATTGGTCTCACTATCTGGCCTAAAAGAGGAGCCTTTCTTTAAGGTTTCAGCTAACCATCTTAATTTATCTGAATTAGAATAATTATAACTATACATTTTAAATGACAACTTTATTTACAATATAAACAAGAGGTTTTTTACGAACAAAGGGAATGAAGAAAAGATAGACTACAAGAAACCTAACTGACAAAAATTAAAATCTCACTTGATAGGAATCAAGAGAGTAGACCTAAGCTAGATTTGATTCGAAACCTATACTATTTGATGTGGGTCTTGCGAACTCGTAAAGAGTTTTACAATCCCCTAGGCAGAGTACCTAACCGTTGTAGTGTAGTAAGCTAAGACTCGGGGGTTGTTATCGTTCTCTAGGGGAATAACGTGTGAAGGCTCAAACTAAATCTAACAGAGATCTAAGGGATTGAAAGAAGATTCTTTTTGTATTTTTATATTTTATAGAAAGCAAGTAAAATCCAGGTTTTAAAGGTGGTTTGGTTTTAACTAATTAAACTAATAATTAAATCTAAACTAATTTGGTGAACTCTTATATGGTAAACAAACGTATTTACTTAATCATGCATTACTCCTTAGTTTTATTCTCCTAATTCTATTGCTTTATCACACTTGTGATGATCTATGTAAGTATTTCGTACGTCATGAACAGATTACACGAATCCACCATCTATGTAATATTCCGTTAAGGTAACACACAGGTAAGGTAGTATGAAGACTATTACAAGGTCCCCAAGAGTACATTACATGCATTAAAACACTTAAGAGGGATCAACCATATTAGGGGTAAGGTAGTATGAAGAGTGTTACCGATGGTATCCTTTCTACACACTCGCGTTTCTCTAGACGTCTATGCTAATGTAATATTTTATAGCCAGTTTTCTAGAGCCTAACGTACACATCCATCACAACAAGCAATATTAAAAGGATCTACAACCTAAGTTTCATGAAATCATAAGTAAATACTAAAGGATCTAGCCTAGCATATTAAAAGGAAGTGAAGAACAAGAATCAATCACACAACACATAGACATATTGAATGATAAAAAATAGAAGACTTCACTTCATTAAAACATAGGTTTAAGGTTGATACAATAGGGTTTTGATACCCTAAAAGCTACTACACTCGACTTAAAATAATTAGGGTTCGTCTCCTAAAAGTTGCACACTAAAACCCTAAAAACGAGTCTGTATATATAGGAAATAGGCCGCGATAGCATCGCAGGTTTTCTGATGCCGTTGCTTTGTCGAATCTTCTTCTTTTGAGGCGGTTACGTTCTGACACCGTCATAAGTTTTCTAACACCGTCTCTTGTATGATCTGACGGCGTCGCTAGGAAATTGTGACGCCGTCTTTAGGCTTTGTGAGCAATTCTTGAAACCACTTTGGTGTAGAGTTGTAATCTTGTCTGTTTCTTTTCCAATGAGCCCAAGTCACGTGTATTTCTTCCAAAATCTTCCTAAATGCTAAAAACACAAAAAGAAATGATTAAGCACGTATTTTGGGCATCTTTGCATGATTTAAGGGGTTAAATGACCCCGAAAAGTGTATAAATTGACACCTCATCAGATCCAAACCAATATCTTAAGGATTTTCTAAAACTAGTAGACTCACTAGACCTTAATGTTCACTAGACCTTAATGTTGAGAATAGGGAAAGAACGCGCCTGCATTTATTTTAATTTTCCCTTCGCGATCAAGCTAGAAATTGGCTTGAACGTCTTCCTGTAGGATCCATCTCCACCTGGGAGGATCTTACTACTCGTTTCCTTGCTCAATTCTTTCCACTGGGAAGGACTGCAAAACTTTGAAATGACATCCTGATGTTCCAACAACATCAAGGTGAATCTCTTTCTGAAGCATGGACTCGTTTCAAGAACTTATGTGGAGTCTGATAGAACTCCTTAGATCGTTTAAGCTCATTTTGTTTAGAACTATATCTAGGATTAACAATAACATTGAACATAACATATGTATAGCAGAATTAACATAAGAACAATGATATTGTAACAAGGTTTCTTCATTATCATACACTCCAAGCCCCAATTATATTTGATCATAATATAACAGTACAACTAATCAGTAACAGGATCAAGTTATCTTGCCCTTGAGGCTACACCACACAAACTAGACGTCTACATCTCTAAAGATACACACACACACGTTTTTCTTTTCTGTGTATATTAAAACTATGTGTCTATGATCTCTTTATATAGAGAGATCATGACTTACAAAGGAAGTTAACATAAAGATATAAACAAGTAAATCTTTTAAACATTAAGAAATATCTTCTGTTATCTTTATCTTCTTAAGAAGTTCTTCCATAATCTTCATCTTTTGATATCTTTGACCAAATCTTCCATAATTCTCCACCAGCTTGTAGAATTCCAATCTTGATGATTTAGTCCTTATGTTTCATTCTTTTATTTATTTTGTCTCATCAAATCTATAATTCCCAACAATCTTCCCCTATTTGATGATGACAAAACAAATAAATAGTCGTGTGCAAACTTCATCATAAATCCTTTAATCAAAGCTTCCCCTGAAGTTGAGATCATGGATCTCCCTGAATGAAACAAACTTCCCCTTAAGTAGATTTCCTTTGTACCATGCCACACCAAGGATCTACAAGTTGCAACCTGTTAATATTTCTTCCCCTTTTTGTCATAATCCAATAGGAGACATATGAATATAAGCAACTTTGATCTTGACCACTACAAACCAATATCACACTTCTAATCTAAGCCTTATAACTCCTCAAATTACCCTCCATGACGCAAAATAAGAAAAATGAACTTGAGTAGTAGAAACCCACACTAGCAGTAGTAATATGACTAGCAGTAGTAAAAACCTTCACCTCGATGATGCATGTAAATGGTTAAACATTTTAACAATAAGCTTCCCCTGAAACGCATATGTTAACCATTTCTTGAATCTTTAATTCTGTAAGCTCTATGTAATGATCATTGATGAAGAAAACTAAGTATAACGAACTTGATGTAGAAGTAGAATAACCTAAACTTGTGTCTTATATCTTGTACTATCCATGTGACTTCGAACTTATAAATAAATCTGTAAAACCAGTTTGTGTCCTCCCCTAAACTTGATGTTCATCTTCTGAATCTCTAATTTTCATTAAAAGTCTTCACCATTACCAGAAGGATGCATTCAAATACTTCATTAACCTTTTTCCTACTTTGTCATGAGCTTGAGTAGTTGATAACACATCTCATTCCAATGGTTAGCTTGAAGCTTTTTGTTCAGCATGTTTGAGATTGTTATTGGTGTAGGGGGATATCTTTTCTCAGCCAACATAAAGATATATAGATTTTTAAACCTCACAAAGTGCACTCCACAGGTATCAAACAACTTCCAAATTGTCACTTTGTATCCTTGTAGATTTCTCCATACTTCACCTTTTATGTTAGGTTCAAACATTACTTTCAGATCACCCCATAACACTCTTTCATAGTCCTCCTCTAGCCTTGTATTCCCATGTTTAGCTTTAACCAGCTTCTAGAGGGTCTCCAAGTCTTCTCTATCAATATTCTAAAGCATCTTAATCATTGATGAATACCTTTTTGAGCTTCCATCAACCCTTATCAATTTAAAGTATCCCATCCTTCCATCTTTATCAATCTTGTATTCAACAATCATTGGAGGTTTGGTGGCTAGAGGTATAGCATCAATTGCTACCTCATCATCTTTAACTATCTCAATATGCTTTTTCATCTCTTCCTCCTCTTGATCATCATCTTTTTCAGCTTCTACATGCTCATCTATCTTCTGCTTCTTTGATTTATCAGATTCAAGCTCATCTCCTGCTCTTTTAGAACTTCCTTCTGTTCTTTTCTCATTGCTTTTCACCACCTCTGAATCCATAGGAACAAATGAATTTACCTGTTTGTATGCTTTGTCAAAGAGCTTTTGAATTTCTTCATAACTCTTTCCTTTCCGCTGATTGTGCTTGTATCCACCCATATTCTTTAAGTATGAACACATTCTATTCCTTATCTGAGTTGTAGGTGGTTTACTTCTTTGCTCTGTTGCTCTCTGTGCTGTAAAGAACTTTTTCCTCTCAACTATCATCTCTACTAACATTCTTGACTTTTCTTCAATGGAGAATTATTCTTGTTCTTCAGCTTGGAGTCTTGGAGCTAGTTGCTCATCAGTCTCAATCATAGCTTGAATGCTATCCAGTTCTTCAATAATTGCTGCTCTGCTAGCTTCTTCTTGTGCAACTCTTTCTTTTTGCATTCTTTCCAACTCTGCTTGTTCGTCAGCATGCAATTTGAGTGCCAATTCTTCATCAAGTGCAATTTGATCTTTCTTCTTTAATGGCTTTTCAGGCTCAACCATTTTTGCCTTGCCTTTGTCTTTTGATTGTGGAAGTTGTGATGCTTGTGAAGAAGAAACTATTGGTGTAAATTTAGATGCTTGCTCCTCCTTATCATGAAAGATAATTCCTTTTGCCTTTGGTCTTGTTCTGGTAGCAGCAATAGTAATTGTTGTGGCAGCAGTCGTAATAACCTTTGGTTTAGCTGCTTTGATCTCTATCAAGGTCTGAGCCAGAGTCAACTCATCAACAGTTGTTGTAGCATTGGCAGTAGTAACTACTTCACCAACAGTAGTAACTGGATCAGTAGCACTAACTTCCTTTTTAGCAAATTCTTTTTCAGCAACAACTTCTTCACCTTGTAAATCATCTTGTACATCAAACAACATCTCTTCATCATATCTTTCTTGAGTCTCATCAATCAAGGTCACTTCTGCATTATCATCAAGATCAGCTATTTTCTTCCCCTGTTTGGATGCATCCTCCTGAGCATCCAAACTAACATCATTAGAGGATTCTACCCTGCTAGCTGAACCAACCTTCCTTAACATTTTGAGCCTTGAAGTTCTTGACTTCCTTCTCTTTTCCAACTCCTTAACTCTCTTATTTAAAATAGCAATATCCTTTGCTTGAGCAGTCTTTGCTTCCTCCAAATCTAGAACCTGCTTTTGTAGTTTGGTACATAAAGTCATCAATTCATTAAGTTGCAATCTATCCTCACCACTTTGAGGTGGATCACAGGAAAGGGTAGATATAGGTTCCTCATTAGTAGCCTCATCAGGGATAGGCTTTGTAAGACTATTGTCCTTCCTTTGTTTCCTTCTAGACTTTTTCTTTTGAGGCTTAGATGATGATGGTTGAGTAATAATGGGTGTGGAATAGGAGTCAGTAGGAGCATCTGAATCTTCACCCATGTCTTCTGGAGCTTGAACCATCATAGTTTGAAATAGAGGGGTGATTCTCCCAGAGAAACGTTTTCCTTCCCTCTTCATATTAGCAAAAATCTTCTTTGTATGGGAAGGTGTAACATAAATCCCTTTATGTTTGGACATTCCGTCAACTTGTTTGTCCAGGAAAACTTGCACAAACCTTGGATACATAAGAAATTTAACCCTACCCTCCAAGTTCTTTATCATATTATCAAAAATGTACTTGGAAAAGTTAAATTTTTGGTTTGTAGCAAGACAGATGATAGCAGATGCCATAGTGCTACTAAATTCATTCCAACCTGTAGTCTTAGGACTAAGGCATTGCAGAATTGTATGGATAAGAAATTTCCATTGGGATGAAAAATAAGCTTTATAGAATGTAAGCTTTTATGTAAGATTTTCATACCCCATGAGTGTCAGCTGTTCAAAAATTACATCATTTGGCAGATATTCAGTCCCTTCAGCATCTTCTAACATAAGATCACTTCTTACACTCTTCTCAGTGATGACCACCTTCTTCTTATCTACTAGGGCTTGTATCTGACGTTCCCCATTAACTGTCTTAACCTTAGCAGTTGCCCAGAACTGTTTAATGCATGATTCATATACTGTAGGATTAACCGTTAATGCATATCTGATAGAACTTGCATTCAAAAAATCAATAATGCCTTCAAACCCATTACTTTCTTCGGGTTTCTCCAAAAACGCAACCAAATTTTGAGTTTCAACAAACTTTAGGGTCAACATTGTGATGGGTTTTGATGATTAAAGATGAAATTGAGTTAGGGTTTAAGATTGAGAAGTAGATCCAGGTGGTTAAACGATTGAATGAGTGATTGAAACCCTTAATCAAAGTATTTATAAAATCACCCTCAACAACATTAACTTAAACTGGTAGCATTAAGTTAAGCCTGACAGTATTAACTAACCCAGCAGTAGGAAGTTATGCCTGACAACATTAACTTATACTAAACAGCAGTAGTGAAAGCCTAGCACATAAACTAGACTTACTGGCAGCCAGTAAGTCTTTTTATGCTTAGCATCATTAACTTGGAGACACCAGTAATTAACTCCATTTCATTCTAACAAAAGCATTTCCATCATTAATTTTGAATTCTCTCACAAGCTCGTCTTCTTCTGTTTTTAACTCTCAATATCTCGTCCTTTCTTTTTCTTACCCAATCACTTCGATCTGTTTTTTATATCACAACACCTCTTTCTATTTTTTAGCCACTATATATCTCATTTCATTCTTTTTCTCAACCAGTCACGCTATCGTGTTTTTTTTTTATACAAATCAATAGAGCCCTAACAGACATTTGGTACAAAATTCTGTCAATTCCTTTAGTTTCATGTTGTCCTCCCCACTTCCAAGTGTGTTAACTCTTGAGAGAGGTGGATTAAAGGACTTTAGAGCAGCCTCCAAATCATCATTTTGAGCTTTTTTGCACCCCCAATATGGTATCTTTGGCATCTGGGACCACTACCTGAATTAGTTCCCTGAGGAAAAGATGTCACACCTCGCAATTTTCGATATTTTAAATGACTATTTTACCCTTTGACTTTTCGGGTCCGATTTGACTTCTTAACTTTTGACCTTTTATCGTCACATAAAAACGATTACCGCGTAACTGGTAAAATTTTTGGAACATATTTTAATAATAAATCATATTTATTATTACATACCTCGAGTACAAATTTATTTTTAAAACTCATTTGACTTGAAAACGAGAAAATATAGATTTTATTCCTAAGTTGACTTATCAAAAACGACTCGCTAAATCACGTTTTCACAACTCGAACTCTAAAGCAATTTGATGTAAAACGACACTCCTGACAACTTTTTAGTTTTACCCGAGACTTGAAAACAAGCAGAAGAGGGTTGAAACAGCCTCGCAACGTTTTGAAAACTGCACACAATGCGTACCGACACAAGAAAATAATTAAATTTATATTTATCACTTTTTATTAAATAAAAATATTTAATAAATTATTTAGTAGTTTATTTAAAAACGCGAAGGTTCAAAATAAAGTTTAATTTTTACGGACAAAGTTTACCCGTGACACCCAATGGTACCAAATAAATAATAATGATTTTTTCCAATAAGTTTTATAAAAATATTTATGAAATACTATCAAGTAAATACTCATTTTTATCGGAAAAATTAATTGGAAAACAATGGCGCAAGTTTCGTGTATTGAATCGACCGTTAACTAGTCCAAATGAGTCCCGAACCAATATTTATAAAAGTTACTCAAATGTTACATTTTGGCCCCTTGGAAATATTTACACAATCAACCCCAAACTATTACACATTCTTCATTTCATTTTATAACTTTATTATATATATAAAATTTATAAACTTTTAAATCATTTCTACAAAAATATAACACACACAAACATCATCTTCCTCCTCCATCCCCTCCATCTTTTCCGGCGAGTTGTTCCGGCCACCGCCACCACCGCCGGCCACTTTTCCGGCCAAACTCCGGCGAACCCAAAATATATAAAAAGATAGATCCTCCACCGATCTACCCGATCCCCATATCCACTCGCCGCCACGCGCCTCCACCTCCTCCGGCTGCCTCCCCACCGCAGCCCACCATAACTCCACTCACGCATCTTCACCACCGCGCCACATCCCATCAATCCCACCAACCACTACAACACCACCATCAACATCATCACCACACTATCTCCCATCTTCGTAATCAATTCTTCAAATAAATACGAGCCTTTAAACTTTTAAGAACATTTAAAATCATAACTTGTTAGCTTCCCCTTAAATGAAGCATTGTGTTCAATCCGAGATCCAAACCGTGTGTGTGTCATCCAATATCGATTAATGCTAACAGTTTTAAACTAGCAGTAGATCGCAACCTCTTGACAAAAACCCAAACTTGTGTCCTATATCTTGTACTATCCACGTGGCTTCGAACATATAAATAAATCTGTGAAATATAAGTAGATCGCAACCTCTTGACAAAAATCATCATCTTCTATGAGACACATAACCAAAGTTAGCAAATGTGAGCATTGAGCACCATAAGTTTGTAGATCACACACCTTTGCTAGATTTTGACAAGTCTTCGTCACAACATTTCTAAGCATGAACAAGTTATCTTCAAAGTGTAACACCCACTTTAAGATATGATAAGAACACGCATCCGAAAAACTCCACTTCAACTTCAAATAGGTGATAAATAACCATCTTCGTAATCAATTCTTCAAATAAATACGAGCCTTTAAACTTTTAAGAACATTTAAAATCATAACTTGTTAGCTTCCCCTTAAACAAAGCATTGTGTTCAATCCGAGATCCAAACCGTGTGTGTGTCATCCAATATCGATTAATGCTAACAGTTTTAACTTTAAGCCCAGCAGTAGGAAGTTATGCCTGGCAGCATTAACTTATCCCTAACAGTGGTAAGTGAATGCCTAGCAGCATAAACTAGTACTGGCAGTAGTAAGTTTATGCTTAGCAGCATTAACTTTGAAACACCAGCATTAACTCTAATTTTATTCCAAAAAGCATTACCATCATTAATTTTGATTCTCACAAGCTCTCTTTCTATTTTTAATCTCACAATATCTCTCATTTCTTTTTTTCACCAATTCACTCTATCTGTTTTTATATCACACAGCTCTCTTTCTATTTTTCAGCTCACTATATCTCTAATTTCTTTTTCTTACCAATTTACTCTAGTTGTTTTTATATCACAAATCAAGAGCCCTAACAGACAGTTTGGTACAACATTCCATCAATTCCTTTAGTTTCATGCTATCCTCCCCACTTCTAAGTGTGTTAACTCTTGAGAGAGGTGGATTATAGGACTTGTTCAGATGCAGCCTCAAATCAAATTTAAGCTTTTACAACCCCAATATGGTATCGTAGCACCTGGGACCACTACGTGAATCAGTTTCCTGAGGAAAAACTCATTAAGTGTTGCCATAGATTGGGTCCTATTTATGTTACCACTGTCCTACTCTGCTTCTAAGCTAGAAGGAGTAGTGGCAGCCCTTTCCATTCTGTCTTCCCACTCCTTAATGACAGTCTCATCTATTATAAAGGGCATAGGTCCACTAGACTGAGATATCTCAGTGGTCCTTTTAGCTTTCCTAGGTTTTTAGGTCTTTTTGGGTTAAGATAATGATGGAACAGTGATTGGTTTAAGATTAAATAGTGAGACAGTTGTGGATGTGTGATGGGGTTCAGTGGGTTTTCCTGACCCTTCACCCACTTCTGCTTGATTGGTTCAACATTTTAATTTTGACAACAATATTAAATGCAACTAGCAGCATTAAGTATACTTGTCAGTAGTAAGTCACTCTAACAGCACTAACTTGAAATTCATCCTTAGCTGCTGTTCCATTCCATTCTAAATATCCTTTCATTAAGCAAGACTTCATAATTAACCTCCCATCAGTCAATACTTTAGCGGTTAAGCATTCCAATACTTGCAATCAGATATTGAAATATGCTAACATCAAATGCCTTTGTAAGTAAATCAACAACATTGTGATCAGTGTGAATCTTGATCACTTGAATTAATCTCTTCTCATATGAATCCCTGATGAAGTGATGTCTAATATCAATGTGCTTAGTCTTTGTGTAAAACACTGGATTCTTAACAATGCAGATTGTGCTTTCATTGTCAATGAAAATCTTGGTGTTCATGAAGTTGTATCCATAATCAAGCAATTGATTTTGGATCCATAACACCTATCCACAACAATTGGCAGCAACAACATACTCTGCTTCAGTAGTGGAGTTGGCAACTATAGTCTGTTTTTTACATTGCCATGAAATCAATCTTCTTCTAAGAAATTGATAACCTTTTATTGTGGATTTCCTGTCTAAGCTAGCACTAGCATAATCAATATCAGAAAAAGCCTCCAAGTCAAATGGTGAATCTCTAGGATACCAAATGCCTAATTTTTTTTAGGTAAAGGGTTTCCCCGATAAATAGTATTACACCAAAAAGCTTTTAAGTACAAGGGATATAGGCGGTGTCCTATATCACAGCCCGTTACATGGGCAACAAGCATGCACATTAAGTGCAACATACCAAAAACCAACATAAGAGTGACATGCCACTCTTATGAACTAACAATGAAGAACAAACGTCTTCGCACAAACATAAACTAGAAAAATTCCAAAGTACACAAACACATTACTAGCGTATTCTTCCTAATTTAACTTGCCTCAATGAGAGATATTACCGCACCCATCGAATTTCCATTACTTTCAATCATGACCATTGAACGGATAGCATATTAATTTGTAAATCAACACTCGCTCATAATTGAGCTTTAAATCCGTCATAGAAACCAAAATCCATCAAAAGAGATGGAGACTTCCACAGCCATCAAGCTTCTCTTAGATACCTCATGAATGCCATTAGCTTGTAGATTGAATCAGGAGATCATACATGATTAAATCTGGATGAAACAGATTGAAACACTGTAACATCTTACGACAAACCCTTAAACGGGTTTTAAATCAATGAGAAACCAGATCCATGGTGATTTCAATGCACAACATGAATTCCACAATTAAAATTCACGCAGCAACTTCCAACTCAAAACCCTAAACAATAACTAAGTGAGATTGTTACAAGGATCTACATAAACCCATACAGATCCTACTTTCATGATAACAAATTCGCTGCTATATTTTTTAACCACAAATGCCTAATAGGAATCCCTAGCAGTAGTCAATAAAACCAAACGACCAGCTTCCACTCTCTCTGCACCTACGACCAATTTCTAGAACAGTACCACGAACCAATATGATCCCAGGAACCCTACTTTTCATGGTTACACCATCAGAAGGTGTTTTCAAGAATATTAAACAATCAAGGGCTATAAACACGCCTACAAAACAACAACACAACTATCACACACCGTGATCAGATATAGATATAACGTATACATGTGCGTTATCGGAATCAAACCCTACATGGGTCATTTGAACAGAAAACAAACCTCCAATAAAATTTATCGAAACCCTAAAAAGGAAAACGATCAATCAATAGGTATCCTTAATAAGTATGAATCAAATTGAATCAAAGCAGATTAAGGTAGAGGTCGTTGTTTATATTTAATGGAGATTTCTTGATAGATCTAACAAAAAAATGTGTAACTCGCCACCCTTGTGAAAACAAACAACCCAACAATTCGTATTGCATACCCTAAACAGGTAGAGAGGACGAAAGTGGGCAATTTTATGGCTGGAATATTAGACAAGGGTGGCGACCAGAAATCTCCAAGAGAGAGGGTTTACCAAAGGCCCAATTTAGGATGACCTTTTAAGTATCTAAAGATTCTCTTCACAACATGAAGATGTGAAGTCTTTGGTGTAACTTGGAACCTTGCATAAGCACAAACAACAAACACTATGTCAGATCTAGAAGCTGTTAGGTACATTAATGATCCAATCATTGATCTGTAAAAATGAACATCCACATCTGTAGCTTCTTCATCCTTGAGTAATGCTTTATTAGTCTCCATGGGAGTGCTTACTGTCTTCACAGTGGCAAAATCAAACTTCTTCAAAATATCAGCCACATATTTGTCTTGGCTAATGAAGATTCCATCATCTTTCTGTTTTACCTGCAACCCTAAGAAGAAAGTGAGCTCCCCCATAGAACTCATCTGGAATCTCTTGTGCATCATCTGTTCAAACTCAGTACATAAAGACTTTTTAGTAGACCCAAAGATGATGTCATCTACATACACCTGCACTAACAGGATATCACCTTTGTCCTTCTTGATAAACAAAGTCTTGTCTATAGTCCCTCTTCTAAATCTATTTTCTAATAAATAGGTAGATAAGGTCTCATACCAGGCTCTAGGAGCTTGATGTAAACCATATAAAGCCTTTTCTACCTTGTAAACTTTGTTAGGAAACTCTGGATCTTCAAACCCTGGAGGTTGGCAAACATAAACCTCTTCTTCAATTGTGCCATACAAAAATGCACTCTTCACATCCATCTGATAAACAATGAAGTTCATGAATGAGGCATAGGCTAAGAAAAGCCTAATTGCTTCAATCCTAGCAACTAGAGCAAAAACTTCATCATAATCTATACCCTCCTCTTGAGTGTAACCCTGTGCTACCAGCCTTGCCTTGTTTCTAACCACAATACCTCTATCATCTTTCTTGTTTCTATACACCCATTTAGTACCAATGGCCCTCTTGCCATATGGTAACTTAACCAAAGTCCAAACCTTCTGCAATTTAAACTATAGAAGCTCATCCTGCATTGCTTCTATCCAGCTTGGATCTGTCAAAGCTCGTGTTACCTTTTTGGGTTCTACTTGTGATAGAAAACAAGCAAACAGATAATTCTGAAAATCTTTATGGTTGATTCTCTGTTGCACTGAATTAAACATACTATGTTCAGTCACATTCTTTGTCATCCTTCTGGTTTGAGGTGCTAAATGTATATCTCCAATAATTTGTTCAAGTGGATGATCTTTGTGAACTCTTGTAGTTGGAATAGGACTGACAGGCATAGTTTTAGCTAAATTATTCATGTCAGCCTCTGCACTAACTTCTTCATCATCATCAGAATAGACAATCTCTTCCAAATTAGGCATATTTGGATCATCAATACATCCATAGACTATATTCTTATCAACATCATTATTTTCTATGTCAGCAACATTAATAGTTGGACTAACAGTATTAATGTTGTTAGTGCTGTTGACATTTGCATCCTGCTCTTGATTAACTCTTGACTCCTATGTATTTAGCACCTCACTATTTTCATTCCCTGGATGTTTAGATTCCATCTTTTCCTCCTCCCCTGATGGTTTGAATCCAGCATCAGGAGAATCCTTTGATCTTTTAGAGAGTGATGGATCAGATGTCAACAATGGTAGCAGTATATACTTTTGATCCGGTACTATCTTCTTCCCATCTTGACCTACATCAATGTTTTCTTTGGTACTTGCATTACCATTAGTTTGATTCCCTACAACAACTGGCTTATAATTCATAGATATTGTTAGAGCATCTATATCAAAAAGCCAATTAGGTCCATTTCCTGCAATATTAGGTGTTTCTTCACTAAACTTAACATGCAGGTTCTCTTCTACTATTATAGTTCTACTGTTGAATACCCTGTATGGTTTGCTATTGGTAGAGTATCCTACAAAGAAACCTTCATCAGCCTTTCCATTAAACTTACCTAGGTGATCTAATGTATTAAGAATAGTAACAAGACACCCAAATGGTCTCATGAAGCTCAAGGCAGGTTTTCTACCTAAAAAAAGTTCATAAGGGGTCTTGTTGTGAGGCTTGATAACTAACACCCTATTTTGAACATAACAAGCAGTGTTAACTGCTTCAGACCAAAAAGTTTTTGGTAATTTTGAATCCAACTAGCATAGTCCTAGTAGCCTCCATTAGTGTCCTATTTTTCCTTTATGCTACTCCATTTTGTTATAGAGTCTTAGCAACACTAAATTCCCTCTTAATACTCTTTATTTCACAGAATTGATTCATGACCTTATTTTTGAATTCAGTCTCATTGTCACATCTAATTACTTTCACCTTAAGGTCTATTAGATTTTCTATGCCAGTTATGAATGTTTTAAGGATTTCACTAGTTTCATCCTTAGTGGCTAAAAACAAAACCTAACTAAACCTACTATAGTTATCTGTGACAACTAGGTAGTACATCTTTTTCATTAGACTCTTTACAAATGTTGGCCCAAATAAATCCATATGCAACATTTGTAATGGTTGGCTGATTAAGCTTACAGTCTTGGTCTTACAAGAGGCTTTATTTTGCTTTCCTTTTTGACAAGCAACACATGTATGATTATTTTCAAAAATCTTTGAAGGTAAACCTCGTACAAGGTTTCCCCTCACTAGTTTGTTCATAGTTTTGAAATTTATATGTCCAAGCCTCCTATGCCATAAATTAGATTCATCTAATGTGGCCTTTGCAAAGAGACAAGTTAGACCTCCTGAAGGAACAATATTCTTTAAATCAACACTGTACATGTTATCTTTTCTAGGAACTCTAAGCAAGACATGATTTTCATCAAGTAGCTTAAAGTCAGGAGATAAAACAACACATTCAGTGTCTGTAAAAAGAACACTGTTTTTCTTGTCACACATTTGTGAGACACTGAAAAGGTTAAACTTAAGCTCCTTAACAAAGTACACATCTTTAAAATCCAATTTACATGTACTGATTTTACCTTTACCAGTGATTCTACCTCCTTTGGGATCTCCTCCAAATGCAACAAATCCACCATCAATTTCTTCATAATCTGAGAGGTAGGACTTGTTTCCAGTCATGTGCCTAGAGCATCCACTGTCAATTACTCCTTTTTCCTGCAATTCTAGCTGTGGATTGCCCTGCACAAAAAGTAAGAGAATCAGGCTCTCTTGGGGACCCAAGCCATTACAGACTTGGATCTGCCTTGTGCATCAACATAGTCAAATCTTTTAAAGTTTATTGATGCACCATTGTGTCTGGAGACATGGTCTAAAACCTTTTGCTTTGGTATCCAAACCCAACATGCTGAGTCCTTAACAACATTAACCTCATATACCTTATTATCACTTACTACTGCTTTTGGCCTAGCAGTAGTAACATTTCCCTTAACAATATTAACTTTTTCTTTTAAATTACTGTTCTTATTTGTTGTAGACTTGTTAAATGGGCTTCTAACATGTGTATGTGCTCTATTAAAAACATTTGATGCTATCCTTGCACTATTCACTGTTGGTCTTAGGTAGGCAGTATTAATTGGTCTGACAGTCTTAACTGATACTGCTGCTTTTGAAAAGTTTTGCCCAGCAGTATTAAGTGTTTTAATGCCAGATTTCATTAAGATTGCTTTTGGAACAAAATTTCCTTTTGGATGAGGGTGAGTCATTCTTTGAGAATTTTGCTGATTTGCCCTTCTAGCATTGTTCCATAATGTTTTCTCTACCATTTTCTTTTCATACAAATCACAATCTTTGATCAAATGATTAAAACTGCCACATTCATAACAAGCTTTATTTTTAAACTCAAAATTACTTCCTAATTTCTGAGTCATTAAATTATTCCAGTTTCTCTGGTTACCTCTAGGGCTTTGACTGTTTTTCCTAGGGTATTTAGCTTGCTTTTTGTTATCTACCTTCTTAACAGACTCCCTAGTTGTTTTCACATGCTCATTAGATTTAACAAATTCTATTTTGGCAAAACTAGGTTTTCTCTGTTTAGACTTAAACTCATTCTCATTCTCATCCTCACTGTTAGATATCCAGTCTTTAATAAGTGGTTCACCAACAGACTTAGGTTTTAGCACACTAGTCTTAGCTTTACTTGTTGCAACATCAGGTATACTAGTTACTGACTCACTAAAAACGTATTCTTCTTCATTAGAAAGTACCAAATTAGAATTAGGGGGCATGCAGTTACCAGTATAGGGAGGGGGAACAACATGATACCCTTTACTTGTTTTGTACCTATCATTCTCCTGACTATCAACCACTTGACTATCAAACCCCACACCAGTCTTGAACTTATAACTTACTTGAATCTCTAACAGTTTGCTTAGATTTTTAAATGAATTTCCAAACTTTTCTAAGGTAAGTTTTAAATCATCTCTTTCCTTTTCAGCTTTTTTAAATTTCTTTCTAAGCTCTGTTAGTGCATTATCTCTCAACTTAATATCAAGTTTTAAAATCTTTATGTCCTTTTAAAAAACAATCTCATTCTTTTTATACACATCTAGTCTAGCCTCTACAGATTCTAGACCTGCTTTATAAGCACCTACATTTAATTAAGATTTATTAAAATCTTTTGTCAGATCATCATAATGTTCTTTGAGAGTTTCATAAGATTTTAAACATGCTTTAGAACAAGTAGATACTTCAGAATCTGAGCTTGAAGAACTTGAAGAGCCTGAAGATGTATATGCCATAAGTGCAAAGTTTGTAGGTCCTTCTTCAGCCTGGTCACTCCAGTCATACCCAAGTCCATCTTGAGCCACCAAAGCTTTTGTCTCTGTTGTTTCCACTGTCACATTCCTCCTTACAGGTTCTCTGTTCTTGTTCTCCCTTAGAGCCCTGTACTCCCTTGGAGCCCTGCACTCCCTTACAAAATGACCCTTTTTATGACAGTTATAGCATTCCACCTTTGATTTGTTAAACCTTATGGTCTCAGAACCATTGGCATTAATCTTCCTTCCAGTCTTATTTAGGAATCTTCTGGCTCTCATGGTCAACATAGCCATCTGCCACTTTAGATCCATCTCTTCCAAGTCATCAGCATCAATCTGTTGTAAGTCCTCATTATCTAATTGTGGACTGTTAGATTGGTTTGCAAAGAAAGAATAGATCACAGCATCACTCATACTATCAGTATTGACAGAGTTAGAACCATAAGCTTGATTGGAACTGCCAGAGTTATTAGAAGACACAAAAGCCACATTTTATGAATTTTGGTTTGAGCTTGATGACCCTTTAACTTCAGTTTCATAAATCTTTAGATTGTTGTATAGGTCATCCATGCTCAAGGTGTCTAAATCAGGTTTGTTCCTCCAGATCAAGGTATGAGTCTTCCATTCTGATGGGAGACTTCTTAAAAACTTCAGATTCATATCTTCTTGAGAAATAGTTTCACCCAGAATCTCTAGCTGACTGATAAGCTTTTGAAGCCTATCATAGGTTTGATCAAGTCCTTCTGAGCTTGATCCATTGAAATTCTCATACTGTTGCTTTAGAAGTGTCTTCTGAGTTTTCTTTGACTCCTTATTACCTCCAAACCTTTTCTCTATAGCTTCCATCAGAGTCTTGGCACATTTGTAGGTATTAAACTTTAGTTGATGTTCATTTGGAAGAGCCATCAACAATGTACCTCTTGCCTTTAACTCATTCTTCCTTGCTAACTTCTCCTCTGCAGTTGTAGGAGGATATGTTTGCTCAACACCATCAACAGTTCTCTTTGGTGGAGGTGAGTCTCCATTTACTATTACTTCCCAAAGAGCATAATCTGTCATTAGGAAGTACTGTTCTATCCTCATTTTCCAAAGCTTAAATTCGCTTGGATTGAGCACTGGAAGTTTTGCAGCAGCAACCATTGGTAAAGACACTGCCTCCACGTTTTCACAAACAAATAGATTTGGTATGTGTAGATTGTTTCTTCTTATTCAAAGTTTCTCAAAAGCTGTGTATTGTTAACACGTGTTGTTCCCTTCTTAATAGATCTTGCTTAGCTTGTAAAAGGCTTAGTTGTATTGAATAAATCCAAGACAACTATAGTAGAAACTTTGATTGAATATATCAAAGACTATGCGAAATCTAGTTTATGATACTAAGAAGAATAAGCAATAAAACCGTAACAAACAAGACTGTATAATACCAAACTTTCAGCCTCAATATATTAATACGAACACTCTTAATAGTGTTAGGGTTATACAAAACCTTGAAGCTATAACAAAACGATTTTAGTTAATATGTGTAGTTGAGATATTGAGTTGCATTACCTCATGCCCTAGGCGTCTCCGTTTTTACACCTAGGACCCCTTATGGGCTTACAACGCCTTTTTCATTCATACCATATCTTTTATTAATTTTTACTCATCCTTATCAAATCAGCTAAGTAACTAACATATAATACCTAACAGTATTAACTTATAACTAACAGCAAAAAATATATACTTCTGGCAGTAAGTAACTAATTACTAGCAGTAGTAATTTACAACGTAATAGTAATGACTTTGAGTATTTCCTGCAGGTCTCTTCAGTAGTTAGATACTCTAAACCAACATTAGTAATCTTCATAACTAGCAGCAGTAACTTGAACCAGCAATAGTAATAGTTAAGAAGCCTTTTATTCCCAACAGAACATAGTAATTAAATGAGTCATTATTGTTTCATTGACCTATTTGGTTTCCATGTTATAATGGAATATAGCATTCACGTATGTTGTTTGGTATGAGGCAATTAATGTTGGAAATGAATGAAATAAATAAAATATGACAAAATATGATTCCATGTCGTAATGGACTGGAAAAAAACTAGGGGTGGCTATGTAATAAAATTGGTGGTTATAGACGTAATGGAATGAACCAATGAATGAACCATTCCATTACAAAACTCAAAACAAACAAAATATTTTCATTTCAATGTAATGATTCATTCCATTCCAGCCTTGATTTATGCATACCAAAGAATGATTTTGGTGTAATGGGTCATTCCTTGGAATGAATCATTGCATTTTATAAACGCAAACAAACAAGATTTTTCCATTCCATCGTAATAAACTTTTCCATTTCTACTTTGATTACAACATACCAAACGCTACGTAAAAGTAAGAACCATCGTTCACTTTAACCATGAAGTACATGTATCACAAGATCATGCTTTGAAATTTTTTCCAAGAATTATTTGAAAAATATGATCAAATCAATATCTCGATGATAAGGATGCGGATATATGACCATAAAATCCAAAAAATCATCAATCTCGTAAACTTAGGGTAAACAACTATTCAATGATAAAATCAAAGAATTGTTACTTGTGTTTTCGAAAACATATTCCAAAGAAACACATAACACCTAGATCAAACAGATTACTAGATAACACTTATTTGAATCATTAATTAATCATTTTTAAATGAGTGACCTACGTTCAACGTTGGTATGATGTTAGCACTGGTATGATTTCCATTCAAACACTGTAAATAATATTTTATAGTATCGCTCTTGAATGTTTTGGCATTGTCACAAAGACATGCAATGTCACAAAGACAGATAACATTGTACCATTTTGTATTTTTGATGTTTAATACAAATGTACTTTATATTTCATTGAATATAAATTTGGCTCTAGGCTATTGTGCACTTTAAATAAGCAAGGACTAGAGCAGAATGTCCTTTATTCAATACCAACATTCTCGGATTGAGAAATCGATAGATTATGCGTTAAATCTCCATGAGAATGAAACAAATACTTTCTGAGAAGTACTTAAGTGGCTAGAAGGGGTTGTGCATTTGCATCACTAGGTCAATGATGTGTACTTCAATACTATAAATCAACGAATGAAATTCGATAGCATATGAATTGACCCAGTTCTTATCCTAGATTACGAGAAACACCCTTCTTCTTTGCTTATAAGCCTCTTACTTTTCAACTTTAGCCTTTGTCTTTGCTTATCATTTGATTCTTCATCATCATATTCTTGTCAATTTTGACATCTTTATCATTTTTTGTTCATTCTTATGCATTTAAAGCGTTATATCTTAAGTCCTTTTGACATTCAAAACATGTTGATTTGCACCTCAAACTCCATCACCTAGACCTAACTTTCATAAATTGGAAGAAGACTTTGGGGTAGATTAATTATGGTTCTAAAAGATCATAGGAGTATTTGAGAGTAACTAAATCACACCATGAAACTCAACCAACATATGGCAAGATAGTTCCTTTAGAAAGAATATTCGTGATAACCATGATGAAAATCTAAAATCGTATCATGAGATTTCGATAAGTTCAATAGAATTTAGAACAAGCACTCTGTCTGTTTTCGTATGCGATGACATTTCTTTTCTTGCAAACTTTTTTTTCATTTGTTGTTCTTGCTTTTGAGCCACATGACATATAATTTTATTTTTTTAAGTATATGATTTCTCAATTCTCTCTTTCTATTTTTCCTTACAAATCTCTCTTTCTATATTTCATCATTCTCACTAACAACATATGAAGAAGAAATTTTTTGATCTTTTAAAGTTTTCAATCATTGTAAAGATACTCCCCCTTAACAATCATTGCCCAAAACATTTTTAACTTATAGCTTAAAAATAAACGCCATAAAATTACAGATATGAAAAGGTGCAATGTAAACAATTTTCCATTTCCTTATCTTTCTGAAAACTTTTTCAACAAAATTATACATATATTCCCCCTCAAAAAAATATCGTATCTTCATTGAAACTTTTATGAGGGAGTTTCTCTTTGCACTTTCGAGTCATTTTAGTCTTTAGACACTTAAAACATTTAAGCGTTTTCACTTAAACAAATATTACATCGATTTTAAAGACCTTTTGAAAATTGATTTTATCTTTTAAGTATCAAATTTTAAAATTCGAATCGACTGTAGCTCGATGTCTTAAGATCATTGACATTTTAGAAAAACTTTTAAGATTCTAAAAAAAATATGTATCAATAACTCAAGTCAAAGAAGGGTTTTCTTATTCTATCAAATATAAATACACTGAAGCGTACACTTTCTTTACTTTAAAGCGCGGGTTGTGCACTAAGATGTACACAAGCCATCATTTTAAGCTCGAGTTGTAATCTGAAATGATTATAAGCCATCATTTGAAGTGCGTGTGTTGATCTGAATTAATCAACAACCATTATATTTCAAAAATCTTATTGTATTTTTTATAAAGTTTATTTAAAAGAAAATATTTTTTGTCTTTTCTATCAAATTATATATAAAAGAAAATCTTTTTGTATTTTTCTAACAAATTGTATAAAAGAAATTTCATTTTAAATTTTCTTAACAAAAACATTTCGAGGTAAAGATTTTAAGTTTCACAATAAAGATTTCGAGGTAATGATTACAAGCCACACATTTGGAAGTGCGAGTGTTGATCTGAATTAATCAACTAAAACATTTGATTCAATAAAATCTTTTTGTATATTTACTATAAAGTTTCGTTAAACACAGTAAGATATTTTTTTTCTATTCAATTTTTATATTAAAAGAAAATATCTTTTTGTATAACTTTTACTAACATAATTTTTATATAAAAGAAATTTCATTTTAAATTTTCTTAAAAAAACATTTCGAGGTAAAGATTCAAGTTTCATGATTCATCATGCCTGGCTTCTCAACCAAAAACTTAAATAGAGCTTTCGGCCGAGATTTCGTGAATAATTCCACAAGCTAATATTTAGTACTACCAACGATGTATAACTCAATCTTCCTTTTTCAACATGATCCTTGATAAAGTGATACCTCACATCAATTTGTTTGGTGCATGAGTGTTGTACCGGATTGCATGAGATTGCAATTGCACTTTTTTAGGTAAAGGGTAAATAATAAATCTTACTTTGTCGTAGGAGAAGCCGTAATCAGTCAACTGAGTATGCATTCACAATACTTAAGCACAACAACTAGAAACAACAACATATTCAGCTTTTGATGTAGAAATAGATACACAGTTCTGCTTCCTTAATGACCAACACACCAACTTGTCACCTAAGAACAGAACACTATCAGATGTACTCTTTCGATCTAAGTGATATCCTACATGGTTTGCGTCTGAATATGCATTTAGATCAAAGCCATAATCTTTCATATACCAAAGGCCTAAATTAATAGTCCCTTTAAGATATCGAAAGATTCTTTTGACAGCTGACACATGATGGTCATTAGGGTTTGCTTGATATCTAGCATACATACATGTTGCAAACATTATATCTGGCCTACTCAAAGTAAGGTACATCAATGATCCAATCATGCTACGATAATATGTATGATCAACTGGTTTTCCCAAACTAAATTCCAAGTTTGAGTTTGCTTTGTTCACCCATGGGAGTGGGAACCGTTATCAGCAATTTTATATTCCAAATCTTTCAAAATATCTTTAATGTTTTTGGATTGATTATGAAAATCCCATTTGAAAATGATTACACTAGAAGCTGCTGAGAAAGAATGCATCCATTTTCTCCCATCATACTCATTTCAAAATGTTTGACCATTAACGTCTCATCATAATATATTCCTTATTCTTTACGATATCCTTGTGCTATAAGCCTTGCTTTGCTTTGAATCACCAAACTATTTTCATCTTTCTTATTCTTGAAAATCCATTTGGTATTAAGAATAGTCTTGCCTTTGGGTCGAGGAACTAATCTCCAAACTTTCAGTCTAGCAAATTGATCTAGTTTTTCTTGCATTGCAATGACCCAATCAACATCTTTCAAAGCTTGAGATATGGTAGCAGGCTCAATACTACGTAGCAAACATGCAAACAAACATGAATTTGCTATTTAACCTCTTGTACAAACACTTGACTTTGAATAACCAATTATCTTATGAAGTGGATGATCCTTAGTCCACTTTTTCTCATGTGGGTAAGGTTGATAGAAAGTATGAACATTGGACAAATCATGAAACGTTGTACTTTCATAAAAGGAAGGATCTTCCAATCATTCATTAAACTAATTTTGTGACGTATTTGCTTCACCCACATTAGGAACAATCTTATTTGTTTCTGATTGAGTATTTGATGAAGGAACCATTACTTTTTTTGAACTTTGTTGAACATCATCATTCAATGAAGATGAAGAAGATTCCTTTTGAAATGATTTTGAAAGTTCATGAAAAAACTTCTTATGACGGAGAAATTTCTTCGTTGGAGGTTTCAAAATTTGTTGTTAGAGGTTTCGTTATCTTTGAAGTATCAAAATACCTATCGTAAAAATTATGAAATAAATCGTCCAACTCTTTCTTTGAAGTTTTTCCGTCACTTGTAAAACCGTTGAATTTGAACATTTATCCTAACTTAGATAAAACGGGTTCTAAATTGAATTATTTAGAAGCCATTTCAGAAATCTCATCAAAATTCACATTCACGCTCTCATGTATCTTTCGAGTACGCTTAGTGTAAACTCTGAATGCAACAGATTCTTTTAAATATCCACTAAACTAAACAATATCTCTGTTTGCTTGAGCTTGCAATCATCATCATAGTCATTGAGATATTAAAACATATGTAACATCGAAACAATGAAAAGAAACTGAATGTTTGGTTTTTGCTTGTTTATGAGCTCATAAGGAATTAAACGTTTGTGAATAATCGAACGATTTTGTGTGAAACATGTTGTTGTGATGGCTTCGGCCCAAAGAAATAATAGTAAATTTACAAATGTATGCATAGTTCTTGCAGCTTCGACTAAGGTACGATTTCTCCTTGCCTCGCCAACTTTTTTACTGTTAGGATTCTTGCGTAGCAGAAACTTGTTGAGTAATCCAACCTTATCAAAACAATCTCAAGATTTTGTTCTAGAATTTTGTACCATTATCAGTTCGTACATGTCGAACTTGAAGTTGAAGGCTCATTTGGGTTTTCTGATAAACAAAATGATCACTTCTGAAGCTTCATCTTTCAAACGAAGAAAGAATACCTATGTATACTGTGAATAGTCATCGACAACAACTAACACATATCGCTTTTCATTAATAATTTCGACACCCATCAGACCACATAAATCCATATGAAGAAGATAAAGTGGCATATTCGAAGCAAAATCCATTTTGGACTTGTGATGTTTCCGATGAATCTTCCCTTGTTCACACGCTGAACACAAGCGATCTTTTTTGAATTTCATTTTTGGAAGACCTCGAACAAGATTGTTTTTCACAAGGTTATTGATTATGGCAAAATTCAGATGAGAAGGACGTTGATGCCACAACCAAGATTAAGAAAACAAAGCCTTTGCTAGAATATAAACCTAAGAATTTGAAGCGATGTCGTTAAGAGCAATAGTATACAAATTTGACGAACGATCACCGATAAGCAAATCTACACCCTCTTCGATTCTAACAAAACATATAGACTTTTGAAAGGAGACTTCAAGACCCTTATCAAAAAATTGTCCAACGCTAAATAAGTTATGTCCTAAACCTTCGACATAGTAATCTTTCTTGATCGTCATTGATCCAATAACCACATCTCCATAGCCAACAATCACCCAAAATCATCATTACCGAAATGAACCGTTCCAAGAAACGTTTCCACAAAATTCATCAAAAGAGCATGATTACTTATCATATGCTTTGAACATCCCGAGTCGAGAATCCAAAGACAAATCTGGACTATCTAATATAAATAAAACACCAAAGACATTCAACAAACTTTGGATACCTATTTTTGGATGGGTCCCTTTGAGTTAGGCGTCTTATAAAAATCTTTATCTATTTGCACTTATACTTTGAGAATAGCTACGGGTTTTAAATAGTAGTTACTTTTTATGAAACTATGTTAAACAATGTTCTAGGAATAGAAGTTTTCAAAGAACGATAGAATATGATGACATCAAATATACATCTATTTTTTATAGCATCATTTATCCCATCTAAATTGCTCGTTTTACATTATTTATGCATGAATTGGTACTTAATCATTTATATTTGTTATTTGCAGTAAATATGGAGCAATTGGTGAAGTTTAACTAAAATGCACGTATTTTGGAGCTTAAATGAAGAAATTATGAAGTCTACTGTTCTGACATCCTATACGCTGTATCCAGCAAGAAGATATGGCATATCTGTGCCTAAACTCCACAAGAACCACGAAGATTTGAAGACCAATACGCCGTATCCAGAAGACCCCATACGCCGTATCGAAGATCAAGTATTGGAATATTTAAGAATATTATAATCATGGTCCCCACTCCAAGAAACCCCAATACGCCATATTGAACTCATCCAATACGGCATATCAACTTAATTCTAGAGGCTATAAATACCAAACCCTAATGACGAATTTCAGTGTGCAAAAATATACGAAAGGCTGAGAAGAAGACATTAACCACTAGGTTTGACTTTTAGAAGAAAAAAGGAGCTACGAAGGTCTCGCAACGCCTTTCAATCCATAGGAAAACTCTTGTAAATTCTTATACTCTAAATACGCGTTTGGTTTTTTGTATCATTCATTAACTTGGTCAGTTTACCTTACTTGTTCGTCTATGAGATTTGTATTCTTTACAATGGTTATTGGCTAATACCTTTAGGTATTAGCCATGTTTATGATAATTTAGTGTTTGGTTTATGTTTATTATGATTGTTTCTTGTAAGTTGTGTGTTGTTTTATGTTTATCAATTTTATTCTTGTTTAGGTGCTTCTTATGCGTAATAATCCATTCAACCTGATCTAGTATACAAATTAGATTAGTTAGCTAAGATACATGGATTAGCCCACTCATCTTATGTATTTTATAGATCTAGGAGTAATAGGATCACAAATAACGTTTTGTTCTTTGCCCTTGTTTATGTGTAGTGAACAAGTTAGTACTAGCAGGTGGTCCTTTAGGTATAATTAATCAAATAACATTCTGATTCCCTGAGTAAAGATTTGGACAAGTGGACTACTAGTATATAAAGAGCCGTTAAGCAGCAAGTTAGTAAAGTCTCAATGAGCTAGGATTCAGTAAGATTACCATTATTGTCTCCTAAGATAGATTATAATCAACCACGATTGCTTTATGCGGATTTAGTTAATTGTGATAGTATTGCCAAGTATAGGTTTTAGGAAGAAGTATCGCCTAATCTCAGGAATGATTTATCAACATCGAGACAAGACAATCATTTGCAATTGTAAACTAATCGTGCATTTTAATTGATTAATCATGGTTAGTACGTTTTCGTTTACCAATAGGCTTGTCGTTTTTTATCATTATAGACTTGTCAACTGTTGGGTGTTAAGACGCCCATCTTTTGTCTAGGTAAAATCAAATTTCGTGAGTCTCTCAGGCTGAAAAACCCCCCTTTTTGCCATTAGTTTTGGTTTAATTAAGTAGAACACAGCAATAGAATAAATTAGGACTACTTAGATAATTAAAATACTTATGAATTAAGGTATTAACGCCCTCGCTTTAGTGATTGACCACCTGCTTACCAACGAACCTACAACTGATCGGGTACACTGCCCGTTAGTATTGTTTTTAGGTAAAGTCGGCAAAATATAAATAATAAAACTTAAACATAAATTACCTACTCACAATGACACATCAGAATTCACATTCAAAGAATGACAAGTCTTTTTTTCTAATAAGGCTACTTGCTTAACGAGAGAGAGACTTAAATTCACATATAATATAACTTTGCACAACTTTTCATATCATATTAGCATGCAATAGAGAATTATAAGAAATATTCATAGCATCATTACACGCATAAGCACATTCAATGTCTACATGATGTTGATTATTACATGACAGCAAGTCTTTGCGAGAATATTGCTTAACATCATTGTTTAAATTTGAATTACTTAAAGAAGACGAAACAACACAAGAAGCATTAGACAACCCTTTCTTCTGCCAAATAACACTGCCGCGCTTAGGTCTTCTAACACTACTATATGTGTCTAAATCTGAAAAATGAACAAAATCTCATTAGCACACAATAAATCATTATTCACTTTTTTGTCATTATATTTTGATGATGCTCTCTCACGTCTTTTTCTTTTTGTTTTATTTTCGATTTTATTTGAAGCACAAGGCGTTTTTGACACTGAAATTGGTGGAAAACTTTGTAACACTTGTATTCTAAACATTCATGGAACAATTACTTTTGAATTCTCCAACTTGTCACAAACTTTTTCAACCACTTGACATTCTTTTTCATTTTGATTTTCTGATTCAGAATTTGCACTTTCACTTGACTCAAAACTTTGTGATTCCAAAGGCTCAATGACTTCCAAATTTTCTTTTTCTTTTTTCAAAAGACTCACTACTTCATCTTTCAAATTGATGATGATCTTTTCTAAAATTACAATTAGAACATATGGTTTGAGTGAAGTTGTTTGCCGAAACGAATAATCAATTTTTCAAAATTTGGATTAATTATTTATTAAAAGTAATCATCCGAAAAATTTAATATTTTCATTCACATAACTTTTATTAAAATTTTCATAATCATATGCAAACTCGATTTTATTTTCTCATGATCTCTTAATTTTCTCAATTTCAAAGCTTCATCCGAAAGTGTGAGAAACATCGGAGTATTCCCTAGACCAATAGCCCTCTCATCATAAAGACTAGGTCTCAACTATTTTGCTTTGAAAAAATAACTTGTATTTTCAAAACCTAATCCTTTTCGATCATTTACATTTAATCCTTAGAATGCATGATCATGTATTAGTCTTGTACGTGTTTGGTCTGTTTGTGAAGTTCTATTTTCAAAATGTTTTAATCTTCCAACACATTTCAATTTCTAAATCTTTTTTACTTACACACGCTTCTAACTTTGAAATTATCTTTTGTTTTTATGAAAATATCTCTTGTAACTTCAACACATTATTATTCATTGAATAATGACAACTTCATTTTATCCTACCAAATCTATTTGAGCGATCACTCTTTTGCCTATGCTGTCTTACATTATCAACAATGGGAAGAAAAACTTGATCATATATTGTCTTTTTCTTCCTAAGTTTTCATTATTGTGATTGACATCGGGATTGTGAGTATTTAATTACAAACATGTTTAACTTGAGTTGTTCTTCAATATTTTTCGTCTGTTTAAAATTAAATTAAATCGAGCTAAGCACTCATCATTTTTTTCCTTTAGCACATTTTATTTGCAATTCAAATCGGGTTACTTTTATCCATCAAAGTGTTTAATTGATTATTCAAAACATCATATTTATCTTGTAAGGCTTTGTTTTGAATTTCCAGATCTTTGATTTGTTGATTTGCTTATCTAACCATTTTTTAGTAAACTAAAATCACAAAATTTACGTCATAATACTATTTTGAAACCAAGTAAGTGATTTTAGTATCTATTAAAAATGAAACGTGAGTTTTGAGTGAAAATAAGCAGGAAATAAGCACTGATTAAGCTCAACAACAATTCCTTAATCCCAAACACGATCAAAGACTATAAAGAAACACTAATCCGCATATCTTAGCGAATGATATGCCACATTTATTTAAAGCTCTAGGATCTTGACTGATGGATATAGTGTGTGTAGTCTGTGTGTTTTGAGAGAGAAATATTGAGCTTGTCTTTTAGTTGAATGAATTTGTTACAAACAATTTTGACTAACTTGTGATCAACACTTATGAAAATAAACCACATTCCCTATTATAGCCTATTAGGGAAGTAACTTTCATAATTTAACAATACTAGTCCTTGTATATATAAAGGTACTTACAAGGTAGGTTATTTCTTTCATTTATAACAAAACTCATATGGTCATTTTATAAATTATTATCGATACTACATTAATTATAAAGGATAAAATCACATTTTCTGAATAATCGAATGTTGAAAAATCATATACTTATGTAAGGAAACTTTGAAAAACTCTACACCAATTAATTGAAATCATAAACAAAAAAGGAAGGGTCCATGCCAATTAATTCAAATCACAAACAAAAAAGGAAGGTACCATGAATAATAGGAAACTACAACTATTTTACCGATATGAATTTTCGACGCTATGCGCGGGTATTCGTCTATACTCTTAAAGTTACTTATTATTTTTTGAACATTTGATTTTCTCTATCTTTATAAGTACTCTTTTACTTGAATCTCCAACCTATGTAGGATAAATATAATAAACATTGTTAATAATTTACAAAATGAGCTTGAAAAATTTATAAGGTTTATTTTTATAGAACTAAATTTTGTTAACATGACGTAAATGATTTTTAAATTTCGATATGATGTTTTTATCTAATAATAATTTGCGATTACGTTCTATTGTGTGGCAATGATCTGAATCATTTATACCCCACCAATACTTTAGAGCCTTTGCTTCTAATGTTTTGTTGAAATTACTAGCATTCATATGCGATAATACAAAAAGAAGGATCATAAGCACATAAGTAAAAATGCGCATACGGTCATATGTAACATTTTTAGAGGAAGTAGACGACATTATTAATGTTTGTTTATATATCAAAAACTATTGAAAATTAATCATCATAATATTAGTTTATATGCATGCAAATAATCCTTTACTTTTCCAAGTCAATGTTAATGAGTAAATGTGAGTCAATAACAAGTTTCTTTGTGGAAAATTTCTATCCCATCCTAAGCGTTGGCTTAGCTTTCGCCTAAAAACAAGTGGTTCATGTGTTTTTTCAGCTTTTGTATTTTATACAAACCACACGTTGTTATTAGCAAAAAAAATATCTATATCTATATCTATATTTATACTGCTATATAAAGCATTTATAATGTGTGACCCATTAAAAATTAAGATAAGGAGGTGCAATCTTGACCATCCATCTCATTTTTTGGAATCACATCATAAAGTGACATTTGTCACCTTTTGATTAAAAAATCACTTTTATTTTCAAATTGAAATATCTTTTTATCTATTTAATTTTATTTTGATCTAATTTCATCATATTTTTTAAAATTTTATGCTCTTTAATTCAACATCAATTTTGATATATTTTTATAATTTTTTTTTACATTTTAATGGGTTTATTTTATGTTGATTTATATTTTTTTACAACTTTAATCTTAATTAAATATAAACTTGATACGTTAAAACTATATACTTTCGGAGAGAGTGTTGTCTTTTTACATGCGAGAATGATGATGTTAATATGGTGTTGCGGGAAAGTTACGGGAAACCCCAACGAACACATACATTTGTGAAACGAAATTACTAAGCGGGTAGGAAATTACGTAAAAAGTTGAGTTAGTAAATTTTTTATTGCCGCCGCTATGCGCGGGTAACCAACTAGTTATATCATCAAAGTGATTGATTTTCCAAAAACAAGGTATGATATATACGAATCATAATCTAATGCAACTAGTACCAAATTTCTTTTTATTAGTGAAGTTGTTAATTTATGAAAATTGAAACTCATGTTCTGTGATTTATTTTCGAAATTGATCATTGTTGAAAGCAATATAGATGGGATTAGAAAGTACTTTGTATTCCAATCTTTAATTTGTTTTTGATTATGCTACATTTAGATGGGATTAGAAGTTGTTAATTTAGGATGCGATGCTTGGTAGATATGCTACATTTATTGCTTAAAGAAAGGTCAAGGCTTGCGTTTACACTTGATTTAACAGAATATCAATTTCACATCAGAATGATGCCAAAATCTGTTTGATATTTTATTGTAAAATTTGAAATTTTATTTTTTATTTGATGAAAAGTCACTTGTACACTTTGCTTGAAGATAAGCATGAATTAGTTTGTATTGTTCAATGCTTATGTACAATCACTAGGGATGTGCTTTGGTACAAAACTAAATTCTGTTGAACCGATACTAAAAAAGAATATATAGAGAATACTGAAAATGAGTATCGGACCGTATATAACTAGAGCTGTGGTAAAAAAAGTGGTTCCATACACTAGAACCTTTTCTTGTTGCTGTTGACGCTGTCACACGAAGAATAGAGTATCAACATCCTTGTTTAGTGTAACAATATTTTGATTTTGTCTTCTGTTTTGCACAGTTTTAGAATCTTTGAGGATCGTCCTACGGTAAGTATGCTCTGAAACTGAAATTATCAAACTTAAAATGTAATATTCATTAGATGGATATTGAATTCATAAAGCTTAACAAACTATATATCTTGGTTGTTTTCTTTAATTAAAACTCAAACAGTGTGTTTGTTAATGATTTTACATAGAAGAAAAAAATGGTGTACTTTAATTTTGTTTTGCTTTTGGTTTCTTTTCTCATCAGTAGAGCAAATGCATGTTAGGTTGCTTTTATAAAATAGTTTACATAATAGACATCAATAGGTAAGCGAAAACGCAAACAGAGACTTCGGTGTTAATAGTGTGTATGCTAAAAGCGTATATGTTGTTTGATACCAGAAATTTTATTTAAGCTATCATATAAAGTGCTATTGGTTTAGACTTCATTATTTGTGACATTTTGATTATATTTGCATACGAGAGCTATTTACATTTGTCTTGGCAGTTTAGGACATGGACTCGAACCATGAAAACACCAATGTTAACCGTACATCTAAAAAGGCTGGCTTCTCGAAAACTGTTTGGTTACTAGTACCCATATCAGTTTGTTGAGTTGTGTCTGAGGAGGTTAGAATGGGAACAGACCAGGAACTCCACTTTACTAAGATTGGATGGAAAACTTGGAAAAGAACCTAAAAGCCGGTCAGGATAGGTATTTAACAAACAACACTCAAATTACATTGGGTTAGATTTGATAAAAAGATTTAAGTGGTATGATCGTTATAATGAAGTATTGATCGGGCTTGGGTGGATCCGGTGAAAAGACTATTGATGAACACGCCTGATTGGTGGGATGATAAAAAATAGTGGTCGTTTATAGTGATTTATAGGTAACATTGATTTTCGTACAATGCTCTTTTGTTTGGCTTGTTATATCGTTAACCATATTTTATTTGTTTGTTTTATAGGCTGATCCAGACCTTGCAAAATTCAGGGACAAAAATTTAGAGATGTATCACATGTATTACGAGCAATTATTCCGTGATTCTGTTGCCGTTGGGGATAAGACTCAGCTACCTATTCAGTTCCAAAACAATGATAGTCCAAGTAATAACCAAAACAATGATAGTCCAAGTAATAACCAAGAAGAAGAGGTGGGTACTAAAAATATAGAAGGGAGTGGGGATAGCGGTGAATTCAATTTAGGTGATGGTGTTGAAATATCCTTTCCAGAAAGTAGTTCAACAAAGAAAAAGGGGGGTGGGGGGGAAGAAAAAAGAAGTTAACGATTTAATACTCGTTCAAAAAAGGGAAAAAACTACAGGACTTTCATCTTCTTTTGAATTGAAACTGGATACCGTATTGCAAACTTTAACATCAAGAAGCTCACAAACATTTCCACCACAAAACCATGTCCCTTCTATTGCAGAATGCATGGACATTGTTGCAACCTTTCCTGGTTTTGAGCCAAGCTCGACGGACTACCACAAGGCACTGCGCGAATCTTTTGAAAAGGAGCAGGGAAAGTTTTATGTACCCGAAATCTCTTGGACCAAGATTAACTTCCTATACTCACTTATAAATGAGTGATATGTGTCTTGTTTCATTCAGTTAGAATTTGGTGGTTATGTTATTGTTATGTGATGTTCTCTATGTTCTTATTTGACGATATGTTGTTGTTGTTTAAATTTGACATTTATGACAGTATGTTATGTTATGAGAATGGATTCTGGTGTTTGATAATGATGTTCTTGTTATTTCTATTTTATTTGACATCTTCTTTTTTCTTTGTGTGTGTTATAATAGGATGGATTCGGATAGTGACGATGAAAATAATGATTCTAATGAAGAAGATTGGATGGAGGATGAGAACACATGGTTACTTCTTTGCGGTTTGTTGTCAAGAGGATAATAATAGTCGATAATTGCACTGATCAAAAAGAGACTTGCCTGCCGTACGTCTTGCCGCTTACGTGGTGATATTTTAATCCAAGGAAAATACTAAATGGTCATCCTAGGCGTTGCTACGAGGATTTTAGGTTACACCTCGATGTATTTAAGGATTTGTGTTCAGATCTTAAAGAACATTATGGCTTAAAGGCAACACGTAATGTCTCGATTGAGGAGTCACTTGGTATTTTTCTGATGATATTAGCACATGGATGTGGAAATAGATTAGCTCAAGAAACTTTTAATCATTCCGGAGAAACCATTCATAGGCATTTTCATAAAGTTCTTAAAGCGGTGCTTAAACTTAGCGGGGACATTATCAAGCCAAATACAAATTACAACGAAGAAGTACCACCACAAATTTTAAACAATTCTCATTATTATCCAATGTTCAAGGTATGTTGTATGAGGATTATAGGTTACAATATAATTGACTTGTGTGATAGATTAATGAGAAACATGTTTTCTTTTTATAGAATTGTATTGGAGCTATTGACGGGACACATGTGAGGGCATCGGTCGAGAGCACAGAACAAGAAAAATATATTGGTAGAAAGGATATGCGACGCCAAAAATATCATGGCGCTACCCCTCGGCGTGCGTTTGTTAACAATGTGTTTTACATTCGCTTGGGCGGGATGGGAAGGAACGCACAGACACAAGAATTTTTTATGAAAGCATTAGGTAGGCAGAAGTAAATTTCCCACGTTCCAACTGGTGGTTAAGGTTATTAAATATTTTTAGTTTATACTATTTGGTGTAGGTACGTATTGGTGGCATAACAAAATTATGGTATATTTTTTACAGTAAATATTATGTGTTGACGCAGAATGGTACCACAAATATAAGGGGTATCGTGCTCATATAAAGATATGAACATTCGTTATATATACCATAGATTTTCGTCGAGGCCAAGTTGAGCCCAATGTGTCTCCAAAAGGAAAAAAGAACGTTTTAACTACTATCACTCGTCGTTAAGGAAATGTGATGAACGAACGTTTGGAGTAGGGAAAGCAAGATGGGCATATTAAAGACATGTCATGTAAATTATTCTTATGTTACACCATGAGCATTGTAAATAGCATCGATGGGACAATCCACAATTATATAAGGAATGACAGAAAAGGTCAAATTCGATGAGCATTTAAACGACAACATCAAGAAAAACTTACAATCCAAGTCATGATTTCGGACAACGAGAGTATTTTATAGGCATTAACCAATCACAAAGATGACGCAAGTTCAAGTCGTTAGTAGTGTTATATATATTGTGCACAATAAGAGAGTGGATTGCAGAGATCTGATGAACAAGTAAACCTTGTATGATGTATGATTGTCACTAGTTTAATTTTCTATCATGTATGTTTGATTGTTTTGTTGAAATTAGTAAGTTTTTTTTACTGTTGAGAAAAACTTCGAACAAAATATCTAATTATCTATCAACTAAACAAAATAATTCAACAAATATAAAGAATGTCTATTTTGGTCATTTTACCTATCAACTAAACAAATAATCTAATTTGCCAAACACTAAAAAAAATGATTATCTGATTATTGCGATTTCAAACAACATAATCAAATCCAAACACTATTTTTCAGAATCACGTTTTGTAACCGCTGATTATCTGATTATCCATTTTCAAAACGCATAATCTATTTTGAATAAGCAATCCCAAACACCCCATAAGTTTATTGCATTACCATTTCTAAAATACATTAAATAGTACTAAAGCTAAAATTGACCTAAATCTATTGGTTTTAAAATCGTACAATAACACTTTTAGATAACAAATTGCCAACTAGACATTAAATGTATATTTTAAAAGATAATTAAAAAAAGCAATTTTATATAGAAAGAATCAATAATATAAACAACAGCAATCACACATGTGGGCCACGTAGACATATAAAAAAGATTATGTGCACATTTAGCTGACAATTAAATAAAGATCTCCACGTCAGTTTCATTGTTTACCGGCTATATCCGGTAATTACGATAAAAAAAGAAAACCTTTAGTAAAAGGTAGTAGATGCCGATCGCAAGGAATCTTAGGTGACCGCATAAAATACCATATTAGCCGGTCAAAAAATATTCATTACTACTTGTTTTCGGTTTTCCATGATTTTATTATTTCTTATTAAAATATGATATATTTAATGCGGTAATAATTCTGGCTAAAAAACTATATATGTGGGTCCAGAAGGGTATCAACGGCTATTGATGTACTCAGTGTTGAAAAGTAGAACAATGAACGGTGATGATTTATTGGTGGGGTTCGGTAGGGTGTGGAGCAACGTGCCGAGTATGAACCGTTAGATGGAGATGATCAAACGGTGGAGATTAAGGGGTGTGGATGAGAGTGTTTGGAGTCACGCTCACGGAACTACCGAGAGACAATTAAGTGGGTCCCATATTAATTTGGAGGAGTAGTAGCTGCCGATCTAGAAATTATTTCATTTCCAAATTTTCAAAAATAAAACATGTGTGTTGCTATGTAAAATTGTAAATGCTAATTTAAGGTTTCGTTTGTTTTTTCAGGGTTTTTACCTCTTAATCTGCAAATCATGTTTGCAAAAGAAGAGACACATCTAAAGTCTTCATCTAAAAGAAAAAGACAATTTGTTTTTTGTAGTTTTGAGATACTTCTTTCATAAAAAGAAAAAGAGAGAAGAGAAAAGAAAAGAAAAGAATATGTAAGAAGTGAAAATTTTGGTCTTAAGTTTTGAAGAAGTTAGAAGAGCTTTTTACCATTTTTGTCTGCAAAAAAATAAACAAAAAAGGTCTGCCCGCCTGCAGACAAAAGAGGTGAGAAAAGGCAAGAAGTGATTTTTTTGAAAAAACAAACAAAGCCTAAGTTAGATAAATTATGGGTTTCGCTAACAATCACTTTTGAGAGGTTGTGTTTAAACATTTTATAATTAATAAATTATTTTTTTCGTCTTAAAATAATACCCATCCATCCCATTTTAATTGGCTTAAAAAAAATTTCATTTTATGATAGATTCAATGAATATGAACATATATTTATTAAAATGACAAGTTTACCCTATTAAATGCAATAAATGTATGAATTACTTTCTTAACATAAATGAATAAGATGGGTAAAATTATAAATTTAATAAATATAAACACATTAATTAAGAAAGTAAGTGGACAAGATTTTATGACAAACTAAAATAGTAATGAGGTTAATTAAAATGAGACGGGGAGAGTAGTATTTAATTTTTATATTTCAATTTAATTCTCCATTACTAAAAATATATAGCGAAAAGTTTTATCGAGTTTATCCTATTACTTTTGGTTGACATTAATAATTTAATATTATAAACTTTAAGACGTGACTTATTTTGCGGACAAGTTTTAGGCCACATGCTAAGGGAATAATCTAGACCATCAATTTCATTAGATTAAAAAGACAAGATTTAAGATTAAAAAAAACATGGAGGGACCAAAAGTGTAAATTTACTAAAACTCACACTAACCACTCCCTCATTATATCTAAAGTTGGCAAATCTTGCCCAAATTGCAATTAATTGACGTTTTTTACGTTCTTATACGTTTTTATACGTTTTTGTACGTTTTTGTACGTTTTCATACGATTTCGTCCGCTTTCGCACGTTTTTGTACGCTTTCGCGCGTTTTCTTCTGTTTTTGCACTTTTTCGTCCGTTTTCGAGCGTTTTCGTCCGTTTTAGACGCTCTCGTACGTTTTCTTATGCTATCGCACGATTTCTTACGTTTTTGTCCGTTTTCACGTATTCATACATTTTCGCACGTTTTCGTCTGTCTTCACACTTCTTTCTGTTTTCGTCCGATTTCTCACGTTTTCTTCCGTTTTCACACGTTTTCGTCTGTTTTTGGACATTTTCTTACGTTTTCTTACGTTTTGTTATGTTTTCATACGTTTTCACATGCTTTTGTCCGCATTCGCGCGTTTTCGCAAGCTTTAACGCGTTTTCGTCAGCTTTCGCACGCTTTTCTCGTTTTCGCGCGCTTTCGCCCGTTTTCGCACGCTTTCGCCGTTTTTTTCTGTTTTCGCACGTTTTCTTCCGATTTCGTATGTTTTTGTACGTTTTTGTACGTTTTTGTCCGTTTTCATACGTTTTCGTCCGTTTTCGGTTGTTTTTAGACGTATCCATCCGTTTTCATATGTTTCAGTCCGTTTTTGTACGTTTCCGTTTGTTTTTGTTCGTTTTTGACCGTTTTCAAACGGTTTCTTCTATTTTCATACGTTATCTATCACTGATATTATACCAAAAATCTTAAAACCCCTAACCACTAAGCCCTATATCAAAAACCCTAAACCCCTAACCACTAAGTATAATAGCACAAGTGGTATATATATAAACCTTAAAATCTATAACAAAAACCCTAAACCCCTAAGAGCCCCATTAAGCCCTAAATCCCTAACCATTAGGTATAATATCACAACTGATATATATATGCATTAACTTTAAAATATATACCAAAAATCCTAAACCGCTAACCATTAAACCCTATACCAAAAACCCTAAAAACCTAACCACTATGTATAATATTACAAGTGATATATTCATAAACTTCAAAATCTATACCAAAAATCCTAAACATTATACCAAAAATCCTAAA
>BQNB010057843.1:0-36400 GCA_026074375.1 Tanacetum coccineum
TTCTTCTTAAGTACTGCCAACTAGATTCCGCATAGTTGACAGTATATCAGTGTTTCATAAAGGAATATCGATCCTACATCTGGTATTTTGGAGGCGCTGCGAGACTTTCATTCCTGAATGGATAGTATAATTGATGTCGAATTATTAAAAAAAACCTTTTGAAGAATATCTTGGTGATGTTTGGCGAAGACTGTGTCTAAAATGATTGTTGTGAATAGAACATGTTTAAGTGGCCTATATAATTAAGTTATGAAAATTGTCGTGTGGTTATTAAATTCTAAATTTTATTATGAAAAGTAGGTGTAAAATGATTCATGGTAGTAAGATGCGATGCACCATTAGATAACTATCTCTAGATTTTTATGACAACCATGATTAAAATGAATTTTACAAAGATTAGACTTCAGACATTTTTTTTAAAAATGATTTTTATATATAAAATGACTTTCTTTATTTTAAATTGATTTTTTTTATAAAAACATTATTTAATTGGGTCTTTCGAGTAAAGTTGATTGTTAGTATAAGAATTTTGTCTTTCATATTTATAAGTTCTGGTGCGTAATGATTTTCGTTATGTGTTTCTTTTGTCGTGGTACGCCTGTTGATTTTTTTCGTTTGCGTTTTCACGTGGTACATATATGTATCCTTTCTTTCAAAGGATTCTTCTGTCATTTGATCCACGTCTATTTACATATGTGGAATCCCCCATATATATTCTAGCCGTGATTCGATATTCGTTCGTTATCCTATTCGATAGTTCGTAATCCTTAGAATTTGTTGATACCGTTAGGCCGTGGAAGCTTTGGTGTGATTGTAAGAATGGGCTGATTGTCCAAGAATAAGGTCATGATAGTATATCATGAAAAGGTGGTTAGGATATCGTTGAAAGCTGATGAGATACTTTAGGTTCAAGGTGAACGTACTCAAGGAGTCACGAAAACCTTATTGAACACGAAGGTAGATAAACCAAAAGTGAGTGATACTTCCGTCGTACGAGATTTTGTTGATATGTTTCGAAAGACTTATCGATGACCACCGCAACGACAAGTTGAGTTCCGCATAGATTTAGTTCCTGGAGCGACGCCAGTCGCGAAGTCTCCATATCGTCTAGCACCCTCGGAAATGCAAGAATTGTCTGAACAACTTCAAGAGTTGCAAGACAAAGGTTTCATACGACCTAGTCATTTTCCGTAGGGAGCACCAGTGTCGTTTGTTAAGAAGAGAAGCATGGAGTTCATTTGAAGTTAGTGTTGGAATTACTGAGGAAGGAGAAGTTGTATGCTAAGTTTACTAAGAGTGAGGCAGTGAAGAATTGGGAAGTACCTACGACACCATCCGAGATATGATTATTCTTAGGATTGGCAGGTTACCTACCTACGTTTCATCGCAAACTTTTCTAAGATTGTTAAACCCATTACTTCCCTAACTGAGAGGAATCAGAAGTATGAGTGGGGCGCAGAACGAGAAGAGGCTTTCCAGACTTTGAAGAATGATTTGTGTGACGCTTCGATAAATCGAATGTAGTGGTTGATGCGTTGAGTAGAAAGGGAGAGTGAAACTAAGACGAGTAAGAGCAATGTCCATGACTATCCAGTCAAGTGTTAAGGACAAGATATTGGCTACTCCAAGTGAGACGTCCAAGGTAGAGAACGCGCCAGCAGAAATACTGCGTGACCTGACCAACAAATGGAAAAGATGAGCAGATGATGGTTGTACTTTATGGATTAGACTGTATAGTAAGTATGAGTATGAAATTCGCTACCATCCAGGTAAGGCAAATGTGGTGATTAATGCGTTAAGAAGGAAGGAACGAGTGAAACCTAGACGTGTTCGAGCGATGGCTATGACCATTCAGTATGGAGTAAGAAGAATGATATTGGCAGCCCAAAGTGAGGCGTTCAAGCAAGAGAACGTACGCGCAGAAAGGCTTCATGGGTTAGATTGACACATGGAAAAGAAGGAGGACGAGAGTTTGTACTTTATGGATCGTATATGAGTTCTGTTAGTAGGAAATGATGAGAACGGTAGTAATGGATGAGGCTCATGCATCAAGGTACTTGGTACATCCGGGAGCGGATAAGACGTACTATAACCTTGGAGACATGTATTGGTAGCCACGTGTAGAAGAGGATATAGTTATCTATGTTAGCAATTGTTGGATTTGTTTAAGAGGTGAAAGTTGTGATGTCAAAGACTTTTGGCTTACTGCAACAGCCTGAGATACTTGAGTAAAAATGAGATAGAATCACCATGGATGTTATCAGTAAATTTACAAGGTCAAAGTAGTGAGTATGATGTGATTTGGGTGATGGTCAATAGACTGACCAAGTTGGCTCATCTTCTTAGCTATACAGAAGATTTTAAGATGTAAAGTTGGCAAGGATTTATATTGATGAGATAATAGCAAGGAATGAAATTCTAGTGACGATTAACTTAGATTGAGATGGATGATTTACCTTGTGGTTTTGGCCGACTTTACAGAAAGTGTTTGAGATGCGGTTGGATTTGAGTACTGCTTAACATCCTCAAGCGGATGGATAAAGTGAACGTACGAGTCAGACTTTGGAAGATATAATGAGGGCATGTGTTATCGATTTGGTAGTAGTTATCATTTGAGATTACGGTGTGCTCGTTTGAAGTTTTGTTATGGAAATCCGCTTGTTCCCCTATGGGTAGAGAATTGGAGAGAGTACTGGACTGGACTTGAGTTAGATACAAGAACGACTGATAGGTAGTGTTGGTAAAGAAAATCCCTAAGCGGCGTCTATCATCCCAAAGAAACCATGCTGGTAATAGGCGTAAGCCATTAGAGTTCGAGGTGGGAGATCATGTGTTGTTAAAGGTGTCGCCATAGAAAGGCGTAATGCGTTTTAGAAAGAAGGGTAAGTAGCACCAAGATATGTAGGACCGTTTGAGATCCTTAAAAGGATTAGCCTTGTTGCTGATAGGTTGAGGTTGCCTGAGGAGTTGAGTTGTGTACATGACACATTCCATGTGTCGAATAAAAAAAACAATGTTTGGCGGATGCTAGCCTGCAAGTGCCATTGGATGAGATCAAGGTTGACACAACTCTTTGTTTTGTTGAAGAACCTATTGAGAATAGTGACCGTGAAGTTAAGAGGATAAAATGTAGCAGAATGGTGGTAGTTAAGGTCCATTTGGCTTCGGCGAGGTCTTTAGGATTCAGGTAAATGAGTATCCAAACTTGTTCGTTGAGCAAGGGATAATTAGGTGTTTAGTTTTAAGTCTGGGTACGTAAAGGTTTCTTGTAGACCTTGCTATACCCTTAGATGTGTTTGTGTGATTTTGATTAAAGTTATTTTATGAATAAACTCAAAGTCTAGCTGATTCTTTAAAAACGTTGGGCTTTGTAACAACTTATAACTTGGTTTCAAGACAGTTCTTGTTTGATGAGTTGCTGAGACGGTTTTAATGACTTTGTTACACAACTTAAGGTTTTTGACGAGTTTCCTCGATGACGGGCAAGGTTCAGGTAGTTGGATGTTTCTTTTCGTTTGGAGCGGTTATGTTGCTATGTGTACCCTTTTGTGGGCAGGCAAAGTTGTTAGCAGTAGATATCCTTGTCGAAAAGTTAGTTGGAATTCAAGTGGTACCTTTGTGTTAACTGGTCATGGGCAGGACTACTTGAAAGATAAGTATCCTCGATTAATTGTTTGATAATAATAGAGTTGAACCTTTTGGTTAAATCTCGGGACGAGATTTCTTAAAGGAGGGATTACTTGACAATAATGACTTTGAGCAGGTTAGTCTAAAACGTTAGTGTTGGACTTTTGAATCTGTTGTAATGTATGGGTTATGTGTTTTTATGCGTTATGTGGATTATCGTGTGAGTTGGTAATCAATCCATGAGAAGTGATCGTCTTCAATTGGGATTGGATTGGTGATGGATTTGGTTAATTTCCTTTCGTTCACTTTTGGTGGCAAGAAAATGACTTTTGTGGTTTTGGAGTTTTTGCGTTAATTGTGTAAGTATTATTACGTATACGTATTTTAGTGTTAGTAATATTAGGAATAAATGAGGTTTAGTAGTTAGGATAAGAAGAAAATGTAAATTTCTATTTTTGGAAATTTAGGTTAAATAAAAATGAAAAGTTATTTATTTTAAAAAGTCTAGTAAATTACGTTTACGCAAAAAGGTATACTCAAATTAGCTTAGGTTTTTATAAAAAGTTAAGGTAATATAGGTAATTAAGTAACTTATTTGTTTTTTTTTTTTTATTTTCATAATTAAAAAGAAAAAATAATATATATTTATATATTATATAAGTATATATATATATATATATATATATATATATATATATATATATATATATATATATAAAAAAATATATGGCCGGTTAGGAGAAGAAAAAGGGAAAAAAGAAAGAAAATAAAAGCCCAATCCTAGTAAAACTCTAATAAGGAAATTTCGTTCTTAGGGTATTCTTAATATATATATTGCCTACATAATTTCGTTAAATAATAAAACATAAATATATAATTCGTATATCATATTAAGGCCCAATCCTAGTAAATTCGGGTCAGATTTAGGTCAGATTACGAGGTGTAAAACCCCCACTTAAAATTCGAATTAGGATTAGCCAACCTACAGGAGTTTAGTTATATGTGTCTATTAAAAATCCCCCAAAGTAGAGCTTCTGATTTGGAGTCTAAGTATGGTTTGGAGCACTTAAGAGGGGAAATAAATTAGTGGAAAAAACATGGAGATAGTAAACTTATGATATTGAACCTGTGATTTTTGGTAAAATTTATAAAGGTCAGTAGGTGTGGTTTAAAAAATAGTAAAGTGACACTAAAATTTTGCATTTTCGGGTAAATTATAGATACTTTGAACAAGTGTGTAAAACAAATTGGTTAACTGACGGGCATGGTGTCGGGGTAACCCATGAGGGTAATTAAACACCTTAGACATCCATTATATGATTGTTACATGTGCTTAAGCTTTTGGCTTAGTAGCGTGTAACACGTGTTGTTTTGTTGTTTAGATTTGTGCTAGTGTTTGTGGAAGCTGCAAAGCAATCAGGTGAGTTTCATAGCCCCTTTTTCTTATGTTTTCTTGGGGTGAAAATGATGCTATGAGTTTAAATGTTTTTTTTGTTGCTGTGATTATGTGTTATGTGGTTATTGATTTGGTGGACGTAATTTAATACATGGCGCTTTGTGATCAATTGGAGTTGTTTTGAGGTATGTGAGTTCGGTTGGAGAGTGGTGTTTACTACTCAATCAAATCCAACTGAAGGGTTGAAATAATACTCAATAGTGTGTTGGTCCAGGCCTAAGTATAAGTTCCAGCTGGTAGACTTTTAGGTGCGTAAGTGACGTAATTGGAGCGGATGAGTACGCCTACTCAGTGTTGTGATATGGGCATTCGGAATGTGTACGCAATACCAGGTGTATTGTTGTTTGAATTTTTTAGTAATCGCAGCAATTGTATGAAAGTTTTATATGTGTCTTAAACCTATTACTCTCACCAACATTATGTTGACGTTTAAGCATCATTTTCAGGTGAGCAGCATGGGAATAAGATAGAGAGAAGTGGCTAGAAAGAGACCATAGGATGTTGTGAAGATTATTGCTTTATTGTCTTGAATTTTGCATTGTTTGGGTTATGAATAAATGTTGCATGGTTCATTTCAATTGGCGAGAATCTTTCGTTTCTTCAATATAAATGCGCCTTTTGGATTTTGTTAGTTTATGGTTTATTGTTAATGACAATTTGTGTCTATACTTTTGCTTATTTATTGCATGTAGAATTCTCTATATAGACGACATTGTGTTGTGATGATATCTTTTCTCGTTACGCCTCGCGTTTCCGCCTTGGCGGGGTGTGACATTTTAAGTTTCTTCAAAAGCTAGTCGATGATAAATTACGTTAGATATATAACGTAATTGATTTATAATGCGACGATAGTTGATTAATAGCGATAAATGTGTCGGGTTTTAATAAAATCGAGTCTTCATATTTATTAATATATATTTATATTAAAATTTTATTTTTTTATTTTTAAGTTTGCAAGAATGGCAATAAGTACCCTAGGGTGATAAACTTTTACAAATTTAGTCCTTTATTTATAAAGTATATATAATTTAAACCTTTAACTTTAGAACTTGGCAAAACAGGTCCTTATAGTTATATCTTTGAAATAATGACATTTTCAGTCCCTCTAGTTATAAATTTCAAAAAGTTACGATATATACCCTTATTGCTGAAAACATTGCAAATTCAAGTCCAAATTCTAATTTGATATTTTTTAATCAAAAGGTTTTGACAGGTCATGGCTTATTAGGAATAGCTTAAAATAGGATGTCTAACGTAACAAAAGTTTAGAAAAAAGATTCGTTAGCTAAAAAATCAAAACGAGTCGTTTTTAAGGTTTTAACCAAAAACGCATGGGTTTGTGGTTTAATGGATCAAACAAGAGTTTATATAGAATCTAACAAGGCTAATAAAAGTTATAAAACAGATCATGAGCTTATTGAACAAGATTTTGAGCTTACTTGAAGCCTAAAATGGGGTTTTTTTTGTATTTTTTTTTTTGAGTTCGTACGCCTAGAAACAACTTTAAGGTTTCTTTTTCTTGATTCTTGGCTTCAATTATGATCTTAGGGACTTCACTTGATCTTCCTTGATCTTGTTTAAGACTCCATTTGTGTGTTTGATAAAATTTTGAGGTGTGTTTGAATGGGGTGGTAGTTTCGGCTATTTATAGGGTCGAATGACCCTTTGTGCCCAAGTTATCTTGGTGTAAGGATTAAGTATCATATGGGGTAACTAATGAAGGCTAGATGGTGAGTCTTGAGAGCTAGGAAAGTAGCACGAGGAGGTGTAAGGGTGTGGAGGGGGTTCAGTTTACAAAGGGGTGACAAGGAGGTTTTTGGAGTGCAAGTAGCTTAGAAAGAGGTGATGGAGGTGGTTGCTAGGCTGCTTGGGGTGGTAATAGGTTAGTCATAGATGTACTTGAGGTGTTAGGGTGCTAGATTAGGTGTTAAATGGGTCAAAAATGAAAGAAAAAGGGTGTCGGGTTGGTTTTGGTTTCGGGTTAGGGTTTTTGGTTTTAAATTCGAGTTAGGGTTAGGGTTTAGGATAGATTAGGGTTTAGGATTAAGGTTTAGTGTTAGGATTAGGGTTTAGGATTAAGGTTAAATGTTAGGATTAGGGTTTTAGATTAGGTTTAAGTTAAATGTTTTCGAATTAGGGTTTAGAACTAGTTTAGGGTTTAGAGTTTTTGATTAGAGTTTTAGGATGATTTAGGGTTTAGGTTTAGGGTTTAAAAGTCATGCATTAAGTGTTTGTACCTTGTGCTAAAGTGGTAGTAAGAAACTAAAGTGATTTAGGAGGTAAAATGACCTAGTTTGGTTTTCTTGCATTATTGACTTGTACATTGGGCTTTAGAAAGTTGTAACTTGATTTAGGAAGGAAAAGATATTCAAATGTTGTGCATTGTACACTTGTACACATGCTTGAAGGCTTGCACATTCATTTTATATGTATACATTACATATTATTAGGGTTTTGATATAAACGTTAACGGATAAAGTCTGTTTTGTTGTAAATGGTATGTTAAATGGATAATGTACTTGTAAAAATTGATATTAAATATAGTCCTTGGACATATTTGGAAGTTTACGGATTATAAACATAGATAGAATTGGCATAGGTAGGTTGCGTGAGCTCGTTTACTTTAGAGATGCAAGTTACGTTGCATAATGAGATAAAGCAAAAATTTCCTTGTAAAAAGGTGGTATATATATAATAGATGGATATTATAGTGCATCTAATTTAATAGATGGATAATTACATTGATGAAAATTACGGGTTGTTATAGTCTCCCTCCCTTAAAAGAAATCTCGTCCCAAGATTTAGTTGGATGCCGGAGTGATGTTTGAAAACAGATGTGGATACTTGGCACGAATTTGATCTTCTCGTTCCCATGTAAATTTTGGTCCTCTTTTGAAGTTCCATCTTACTTTGACTATAGGAATATGACTTTGTTTTAGTTGCTTGACTTCTCGATCCATGATCTCCACTGGTTCTTCCATAAAGTTGAGTTTGTCATCGAGTCGAAGCTCTTTAAATTGGAAGGGTCATGGGATTCGTAAGATAAGCATTTCTTTTAGATTAGAAACGTGGAAAGTACTGTGGACATTACTGAGCTCTTCAGGAAGCCCAAGTTTATATGCCACTGGGCCAATCTGTTCAAGGATTTTGAAAGGTCCAATGTACCGGGGATTAAGCTTTCCTCGTTTTCCGAATCGGATGACACCTTTACGAGATGACACTTTTAACATAACTCAATCTCGAACTTGAAATTCTAAAGGCTTTCGTCTTATATCGGCATAACTTCTCTGCCGGTCTCTTGCAGCTTGTAAGCGTTGTCGAATTTGCACTTTTCTTTTTCAATGGTTTAATGAGTATTTGTGGTCTTCCTTCCTGTACAGTTGAACATCTCCAAAACTCCGCCCAGCAAACAGGTGATCTGCACTTTCGACCATAAAGTGCCTCAAATGGTGCTGCCTTAATATGGAATGGTATTGTTATTGTAAGAAAAAATCTACTAAATGGGGGGATAAGTTGTTTTTCCATCCTTTTCTAAAATCTATAACACAGGCTCGAAGCATGTCTTCGAGTGTTTGGATGGTTCTTTCACTTTGTCCATCGGTTTCGGGATGATATGCCGTACTCATGTCTAATTGAGTACCCAAAGCATTCTGCAATGATTGCCAGAATCTGGATGTGAAATGACTGTCACGATCCGAGATGATGGATATTGGTACTCCATGTCGTGAGACTATTTCCTTTATGTACAATCTTGTAAGGGTTTCCATACTATCTGTCTCTCAGGTAGGGATGAAATGTGAGGCGATCGACAATGACCCAGATTGTGTCATGTCCGTTTGATGTTTTGGGTAGTTTTGTGATGAAATCCATCGTTATTCTTTCCCACTTCCACATAGGAATCTCCGGTTGTACCAGTAAGCCGGATGGCTTCTGACATTCTGCCTTAACTCTAGAACATGTCAAACATTTGCCAACATATTCAGCGATGATTGCCTTCATGTTAGGCCACCAATAGAGTTTCTTTAGATCCTGATACATCTTGTCAGAACCTGGGTGAATGGAATACTTTGATTTATGGGACTCATGCATGATTAAGTCTCTCAGATTACCAAAAAGTGGTAACCAGCTTCGGTTTTTAATACAACGAGTTCCATCAGGACGTATTTCAAATGCTTTGTCCATTCCTCGTAAGTTTTCAGCCTTGATGTTTTCTTCCTTGAGTGCTTCAGTTTGAGCTTTGAGAATTTGTGATGGTAATTTTGGATGAATGGTCATAACTAATGATCTAACTCAGAGTGGTTTGATTCGTTCCTTCCGGCTTAAGGCATCTGCTACGACATTTGCCTTTCCAGGATGGTAGCGAATTTCACAATCGTAATCTGTAAGCAATTCTAGCCAACGGCGTTGTCTCATGTTCAACTCTTTCTGATCAAGGATATGCTGAAGACTTTTATGATCAGTGAACACAGTACATTTGGTGCCATACAGATAGTGTCTCCAAATTTTAAGAGCAAAAAAAACAACACTATACCTGATCTTTATTCAAGATCATGCGTGTATAGTTTTCTATTAGGCTTAAGTTGTCGGGATGCATATGCAATAACCTTCTCTCTTTGCATTAACACCGCTCCCAGACCTTGATGGGATGCATCACAGTAAACAACAAAATCGTCATTTCCTTTTGGTAATGCTAAGATTGGAGCTTCACATAGCTTCTGTTTTAGTAGTTGAAAAGCCGACTCTTGGTCTTTTCCCCAGATATACTTCTTGTTTTTCTGGGTTAATAACGTCAAATGACTTTACAATCTTCGAGATTAATATTTGAATAAATCTTGATAATAACGGAAGTTCCTAAGAATTGACGTATTTCTGTGGGTGTAGTAGGAGATGTCCAATTCTTAACTGCTTCAATCTTGGCGGGGTCAACATGAAGTCCTTGACTATCAATTAAGTGTCCAAGAAATTGCACGATATGAATCCAGAAATCACACTTGGAGAACTTGGCATACAACTTCTCTTTCTTGAGTAATTCTAGGATTATTCTCAGATGATTTGCGTGCTCTTCTTTGTTACGAGAGTAGATGAGAATATCATCGATGAACACTATTACGAATTTGTCCAAGTATGGTTTACACACACGGTTCATGAGATCCATGAATACAGCAGGTGCGTTAGTTAAACCAAATGGCATCACTTGAAATTCATAATGTCCGTATCTTGTTCTAAAAGCAGTCTTGGGAATATCTTCATCCCTGACTCTCAGTTGATGATAGCCTGATCTTAAGTCAATCTTCGAGTAGACACTCAAACCTTGAAGTTGGTCAAATAAGTCATCAATCCTGGGTAATGGGTAACGATTCTTTACGGTAAGTTTATTCAACTCTCGGTAATCGATACACATTCTGAAAGATCTGTCTTTCTTTTTGACAAACAAGACAGGAGCTCCCCAAGGCGAAGTACTTGGTCGGATAAAACCTCGATCTGATAACTCTTGAAGTTGGTTAGATAGTTCCTGCATTTCTGAAGGAGCTAATCTATAAGGTGCTCGGGCTACAGGTGCCGCTCCTGGAATTAGATCGATTTGGAATTCTACTTGGCGAACGGGAGGAAGGCCAGGTAGATCTTCAGGAAAAACTTCTGGGAATTCTCTGACTACTGGGATATCTTCTAGTCTTTTCTCGTCTGACTTCTTTTCCATTACTTGGATTACGAAAACTTGACAACCTCGGGATATATATCTTTCGGTTTTTATACAGGATATGAGATTTAGTCGGGTTTTACTTTGGTCACCTCGAATGATCAAAGTTTCACCTTTGATTGGGATGTGGACGACTTTCTCGTCACAGATAATTATGAGCCATGATACTTGGATAAACCAAATCCTTACCTATAAAAAAGTCGTTTGAAACTACCGAGTTTGATTGGCATAAGATCAATTTCGAAAGGTTGGTTTAACAAGGTCAGGGTGCAACCCTGAATAACGGTGTTTGTGCTTACTAGGTTTCCGTCAGCCATTTCGATATTGTAAAAGGTATCTATTTGTAATGGGGTGGTACTATTTAGCATAGAGGCAAGAGATATGGATACGAAGCTTTTATCGGCTCCAGAATCAAAATAATACTCTAGCTACGATGTTGGTTTGAGAAGGAACATACCAGTGACTATCGTTCGGGTCTTGGTGGAGCATTCCTAACCTCCTCATGTAGGCTATTCCCGGCATTGTTGTTGGCTGGTCCTTTCGCGCTGATTTGCATAATGCACTTTCCTATCTACAGGCATGAAAGTATATGTCACTAGGTAGCAGATTACTTACAGTGGGCTGGCCCCTTTGTTTCTACAGGTCTTGGTCAGATGGCCCACCCTTGTTGCAAGTATTACACTTAACAGTGCAGGGTCATATATGAATGCAGAGTGAATTTCTTAGCACAAAGGACATTTCACAATATACCTATTAGTTATCAGTTGGTGGTGGCAGACATAAGCACTGAAGGTTCGTGTTCTTCTGTTCTGTTGTGGTTGGTGATTATTATAGCGGTTGTTGGTGTTGGTGTTACGGTAGTTGTTGTTGTTGAAAGTTCTTCTGTCGTCAAACTTTCGTTTGTGATCACTTGATACTTGCACCGGAGTGTGATTTGTTACCTGATCCATTAGCCTTTGGGCTTGTTAATGGCTTCCTCTAGGTTTGAGGTTTGAGGCACGGTAACATTTCCCTTCAATACTCGAGGCAATCCCCCGATGAAAAACTTCCATCATTCTTCTCAGGTATCTGGCTCACCATTGTGGCGCACATGGTGCGAATTACTGGAATCTTTCTCACATTATGCCTTTGATCATTCCCCTTCACAGTCAGATGGTAAAATTCATCTTCCATCTTCTGGACCTTATTCGGGGATAATATTCTTATCTATTGCTTCCTTGAATTCAACCCAGGAATCTTATAAGTTCTTCTTATCCCAATATGTTGGGCAAAAGATTCCACCAGGATAGAGCTTCTTCAGTTAAAGTACCAGTAGCAAACTTCACCTTGCAGTCTTTGGTACAGTTGCTACGGGAAAACACTGATTCAGTTCGCTCAAACCAGCGGATAAGTCCAACAGCTCCTTCTGAACCTTTGAAGTTGATAGGTTGGCAGCTCATGAACTCTTTGTAGCTACACTTTCTTGCTACAGGAGCTTCTCTTTCTCCGGTGTTCCTATTGGTATTGTCAGCATTTGCCATTGTTGCAGCTTGTGCTTCCAGAGCTGCGGTAACACTGTCAGCAACTAGTTTCCTGATGGCAGCTTGAGTCATGGCTGGTGCTTCAGATGTTGATGTCCTTTTGGGAGGCATTCTATCAACATAAGACAACACGTAATAAGAATGATATCACAAGTCTTAAAATGCAATGCTTATTTTTGAACTTTAAGCATTTTTAACAATAGTGATATTGAAATCATAGATACTTATTTGATATGGATTCTAACAAGCATCTAACTTATTAGTTTATTTTCTGGGGGTCACGGTAAGATTCATAATGATGAAGACGGAGATGAATATAGGACACATGATGAATATAAAACGGGATCACCATTGTATTATATCATGAACAACTTGCCTTTGTACTGTACATAGTCAAAATTTGACAAGTGTTGTTATTTATACCACACATCCCGTGGCTAGGTTCTAACAAAAGCTATAACTAGTGTTTAATCTAGTAGTCCGATGGTCCTTCCTGGCTGTTCTTGTGTTCATAGATTGCATTCAGAAGACTTTCCTTATCTGCTTGGTGACGAACCTGGATATCTTCGATGATTTGTTCTAGATTAGCAATCCTGAAGCGAGCCAGAGAAATCTTGCTGTTATTTCCCAATTGCTTTCTTTGGAGTTTAGCAATTTGAGCACGAGCCTTTTGGAGTTCAGCTTCCAGATTGTCAAAATCTTGTTGTATGATCACCCGACCTTGTCCAAGACCTTCTATTTTGTCTTCTATGTGTTCAATGCGGTCGAGACAGAGTTCATCTAGATGATTCAAAATTTCCTTAATTTGCTCCTTGTGACATTCCAGACTTGTCTTACGAGAGCTTTCTCCTATCTCAAATGCTTGAGGTAGGGCAGAAGTAGAGGAGGATGATCGGTCACGGCCTCGTTTCTTAAGTGGCAATAATTCCTCAGGAAGAAAGAATTCTTGAGAATTAAACATTAGAGATAGCATTGAAGATGGAGGCATAATAGTTGGCGGTGGAATAGGTGATTTTTCAGCATAATATGCATGCATGACCTTCATATAGGGGTCATCATGAAAAAGTGAAAGAGTTGGTGAAGCTATTGGAACTAAACCAAATGAGTTATTTGAAGAGCTAGAATAAGTTTTTCCTGGTGAAGCTGGGACATAGTCCGGGGAAGCCGGGATATAGTCAGGAAAGTTGGAGGAAAAAGCATCCTCAATATCGGAAGTAGGGTGGTTGGGAGAAGACATCACTCTGTTAACAACCCAGTGGTAAATAACATAAGTTATTTATATAATAGTATAATAGTTATGTACTTTACATACTATTCCGGAAATGTAGTGGCACGGAGGACTTTCTTGGATAGAAAAAGAAAAGTAGTTATAGTTAAGGTTTCAACCTTGTTCTCTATAACCGTGGCTCTTGATACCAATCTATAACACCCCCATTTTGACAAATATAGCAGCGGAAGCTAATCTGGGGTATTATTTCATAGTACAACAGTCATAATCATAGAAAACGAATCGTAAAGAGACGTTTTTGGAAAATTTAGTTATCATTCATTTATTCATCAGAGTTTTTACAAAAGAGAGGTCCCAAACATCTAGAAACATAAAGTTTGAATGATAACAGTTTAGCCATCTTCAAGTCCGTGCCACTCCGTGCCATAAGATGCTCAGTTACCTGAGATAAACATGCTAAAAAGTCAACACAAAGGTTGAGTGAAATTCATAGGTTTATGTTAAACAGTTTGAATACAAGTTCAATAGTGGGTTACGTTGTTATACACCCATAAGTGTAATAATTGCAATGAGTACAATTATTATAGAAAACAGAAAACAGTTTTATTGGCCCTAGGCTCTTAAACACCAGAGGACCTTGAGATAATCAAAAAAATTTATATTAAATTCACAAGAAGTTGCCCAACGGGTGCCTTTGCCAAAACCCACATAGTGATTTCAAATGAAGTGCATTTGGTTACCAGATAATATAAAGGTCCACCAACGGGGGTGTTCAGTCCATGATCTATTAAACAGCTTCGTGCTTACTTCGAAAAGTAATTAACGGTTCTATGTGTGGGGTGCTTAATGGCTCACAATGTACGGACTTAGGCAATACATTATATCAGGATAGCTATACGTTGCAAATACCGTATTCTATGGTTTATAGCATGTATCCCCTCGGGGTTTATGAAACATTTCAAAACGATTTTTTATAAATGTGAAGTACTATGAAACTTACCTTAACAGGGAAAGCTGATGATGGCAAAAGTATATTCATTGAAAGTAAACAGCCTCGTCACGCAACCTATGTCAAGTCTTAGTGTGATGGTTTTATGTTTCAAAACTTCATAAAGTTTACGTATGTACTTGATTTATTAATTTATGGAAATATTGTATCACTGTTCGGGCTATCATAATCCAGAGGCCATGTAGTATCGTTTGAGGAGTCAGGGCACTTTAAATCGTAAACCCAGCAAACTCGTCAAAACAAATACCCAAATGGAACCCCTCACATGAAATTCCCTAGTAACGTGATACGATAATATTTTTAAGTTTCTTCAAAAGCTAGTCGATGATAAATTACGTTAATTATATAACGTAATTGTTTTATAATGCGTCGATCGTTGATTAATAGTGATAAATGTATCAGGTTTTAATAAAATCGAGTCTTATAATATTAATATATATTTTTATAATTTATATAAAAATATTATATTTTATATTTTTAAGTTTGCAAAAATGGCAATAAATACCCTTGATTTATAAACTTTTACAAATTTAGTCCTTTATATATAAAGTATATGTAATTTAAACCTTTAACTTTGAAACTTGGCAAGATAGGTCCTTATAGTTATATCTTTGGAATAATGACATTTTCAGCCCTTCTAGTTATAAATTTCAAAAAGTTACGATATATACCCCTATGCATGAAAACATTTGCAAATCAAGTCCAAAATTCATAATTTTGATATTTTTGAAATCCAAAAGAGTTTTGCAGGTCATGGCTTATTAGAATAAGCTAAAATAAGATGTTCTAACGTAACAAAAGTTTAGAAAAAGGATTCGTTAGCTAGAAAATCAAAACGGGTCGTTTTTAGGGTTTTAACCAAAAACGCATGGGTTTGTGGTTCAAGGGATCAAACAAGAGTTTATATAGAATCTAACAAGGCTAATAAAAGTTCTAAAACAGATTATGAGCTTATGGAACAAGGTTTTGAGCTTACTTGAGCTAAAATGGGTCGAAATGGGTTGTTTGAGTTCGTACGCCTAGAAACGACTTCAAGGGTTTCTTTTTCTTGATTCTTGGCTTCAATTATGATCTTAGGGCTTCACTTCTCTTCTAAGACATGGCTAGATCACAACCTTGAGAGTGTTTTGAGTTTAGATGATGAGATATGAACATATGTATGTATGCGTGTGTATTTATAGTGTAGGAGAGAATTGGAGGCCAAGTTTGAGTAAAGTAGGGATCAAGTAGAGTGGAGTGGTGGACAATGGTTAGATAGGGTGAGTGTTGGGAGCTAGGAGGGTAGCTATGCAACGTGTAAGGGTGCATGAGGGTTTGGTTATTAAGGGGGTGACGAGGGGGGTGTTTGCTTGGTAACCAAGTTGTTGTAGCAAACAAGTAGGCAAGGAGGTGAGTAAGGTGCTTAACCAAGCTACTAGGTAGGGTGGTGAATAAGGTGGAAGGGTGCTAGCTTGGTTTAAAATGGGTTAAAAAGAAACAAAGGGGTGTCGGGTTTGGTTTGGTTTCGGGTTAGGGTTTTAGTATTTAGGACGTGGATTAGGGTTAGGATTAAGGATAATTTAGGGTTTAGGATTAAGGTTTAGTGTTAGGATTAGGGTTTAGGTTTAAGGTTTAGGTTTTAAAATGAAATTAGGGTTTTAAAATTAGTTTAGGGTTTCGTTTAGGGTTTTAGGTTTTAGGACGTGGATTAGGGTTTAAGATTAGGGTAATTAGGGTTTAAATGTTGTGCATTAGGAGCTTGTAAGTTGTGTTTAAGTGGTGGTAAGAAACTAGAAGAAAAATGGTGGTAAAATGAGCTTATTTGAATCTGTGCTTTATTGATTTGTACATTGAGCTTAAACGTGTTGTACCATGGTTTTGGAGGGAAGCATGATTCAAATATTATGCTATGATACTTGTACACATGCCTTGAATACTTGTACATTCATTTTATATGTATACATTACATATAATTAGGGTTTTGATATAAACGTTAACGGATAAAGTCTGTTTTGATATGACGTTGTAAATGGTATGTTAAATGGATAATGTACTTGGTAAAATGATATTAAGATATAGACTTGACATATTAGGATGTTTACATGATATAAACATAGATATAGATGGCATTGGTAGAGGTTGCGTGAGCTCGTTTACTTTAGAGATGCAAGTTACGTTGCATAATGAGATAAAGCAAAAATTTCCCTGTAAAAAGGTGGTATATATATAATAGATGGATATTACAGTGCATCTAATTTAATAGATGGATAATTACATTGATGAAAATTACGGGTTGTTATAGTCTCCCTCCCTTAAAAGAAATCTCGTCCCGAGATTTAGTTGGATGCCGGAGTGATGTTTGAAAACAGATGTGGATACTTGGCACAAATTTGATCTTCGCGTTCCCAGAATAATGCTTCAGTTTTTATCCCTAAATGCAGCTATATGAAACCATTCCCACACTAATGTTGACTTGTAAAAGTCAACACAAATAAAAAATACCGATAATGACAACACTAAACCAAACACTCCTTGTAAGAATGTCAGATTCTAAGATAGCTTTTAAAAACTACTTATAAACTGAAACAATAAAATCTAAATACTTACACCTACTAATTTTAAGCTTTTTAATAAGAATCTAGGCTGAGAACTAGGACTTATTAATAAGAAAAATACACTTACTCAACTAGCTACTATTACTGAAATTAAAGCATACTAAAATTAAAAGAAATTAGAACCTGAATTGGCTGAATCTTCACTCTAGATCTACAACAGTAAAGATCTAGAGTTCCTATATGGTTACCTTAACCACTAAACCCTGAGCAATAACACCAAAAGCAGAAAACTCTTATTACAGCTATCATAAGCTTCCATTACATGATCAAACTGAATGCACTTGATCATATTTGATGTAAAATGATTACAAAAAGTAAATGAATCATTAAAACAGGATTTTGCATGAATTTGAGCTTATGAACATGAATGAGCTTATTAAAAGCTTATTTGACTAAATTCGACTTATGATTAAAAGCAAAAAGTGAAAAGACTTGAAAACAGAATGTATTGCTCAAATTGAGTGTGTACAAGTAGGATTAACAACAGTACAAGTAATCAAAGCTGAATTTTAAAAAGCTTAAAAAATGCTTAACAATGAGAAAAAAACTTAAAAACTGAAAAACTAAAAAAACTAACTCCTAAAATGAACTATTTCTCTTCTATTTATAGTAGGGATTGGGAGATAGAGAGTTAAGATTCCCTTGAAGCTTTTCCATTTATTTTAAGCGTAAGATTCATTTTTAGGACAATTTGTAGCCTTTGATCATTGTTGTGAGGTGTTAGAACCAATAGAGAAGTGCCACGTGGTCGATTTGTTGTAGAGAAGGATTTAGAAACGAGTGAGAGTAATAGAGAGGAGCGGGGTTGGGTAATTCACGAATTGGGTTTATTGGCGTTTTTGGCGGGAAAATCAGTTTTGGGTAGTTAGGGGCTCGCGAGAAAGGCGGGTTTAGTTTGAAGGTTTGGGGTATTGGCAAAAGTGGACCCCTTTGTTCTTTTGCTCCCGCCACCATCTAGTTGTAAAAGCAAGATTTCTAAATTGGCAATATCAGTCCTGTGTACTTTATTTCTCTTTTCATCTTTAATAAACATCTTTCATTTTTTTGGCAAATTAAGTCCCTTAATCTTCTATCTTCAAAATAAGCTCTATTATCTTTGAACACTTGACATTCTTGGCCCCTAGCTTCATTCTTGACCTTTGACTCTCTTAATTTCTGAGTTTGACTGTGTCGGGCTGATCCGGCTGTGATTTCTTTGTCTTGCTCTTGACTTTTTGTCTTTTTCTCGTTTCTTGTCGGTTTTTGACCGTTTTTGCCTCTTTTTGTCTTTTCAATCCTTACCTGCACAATTGGACACAAAAGCACACATTTTCTATTCTTTTGGCATTTAATTGGCTTTTATTTGGCAAAATCCCGGGTAATTTAGTATACAATTAAGCAAATATCAAAATTCCCCAAACTAAAGGATTGCCGTGAGTCCCTCTCACGCAAATGTATTAAGAGTACACTTTTGTAAACAAAAAAAGAAGTTTCCAAAAATGCCTTGTATAGAACCTTTATATGAATTGACCTTTTAAAAAAATCAACTTTCGCTTTTCTCTATACATTTATTCTATGTGAAACACGATATCGGCAAACATTGCAGAGTTGCAACATTTAGGCTCATCGAATGACTAACTCCGATTAAATAGAGCACAAAAGAGGAAAATTTGGGTCCCATCCTTGACTTTTCACTAGACTAAAACAAAGCTATTAAACAAGATCATTGCAATATAAGGCCCAAATGATTAAGCTCTTAGACTTAAAACTTGTGAACTTTTTTCACATCCCGGGGAATAAATTTAATATTAAGATGTGTGCACCTTCTTAAACTCCACCATAGATCAATTATCTTCATAAGTTGAAAATTCATCTAAGCTTACAAATAAGCCTTGTGAGCTCAAATGTTAATAACATAGATAACCTCGACTCAAAGCTAAATAGAGATTAGGAAAACAAAACTTATAATTGATTTGAGAAAAAGAACTTTTTAACCATATGCTTTTTTTTCCATGTACTATTAATTATTTTTTCTCTTGCAATAGGAATCTGTTCTTAGTTCGAACCCCTAACTTAGGCCCTTTCTCCCCAAATAGGATATCGGCATCAACAACCGAGTGGTACTTTAGTTCGAACCCCCCACTGCCGCTGCTGAACGTTTGTAGGTTTATCGCGACAACACCTTTTCCACAAAGCCTAGAATCCCAAAGTCCCTTAGTTGCAATCATCACCTAGGGCCGCGCTCCCTATTGATGAAATGCCTACGAACCTTGATCCTACTACAAAGTTTTTAAACCTTATTGCGACCGTCCAATCCGCGTCTTTTCTCTCAACATGGATACGCAACGATTAAAAACTACATATAGCTTTTAATTATTTACTATTTTTTTTCGAATGCTTCATTGCACTAAAAATAATGCTTTGCATTAGAAATGCTTCTCATTTGGCGTCTTTTTATAATTACTTTTGATTGAATGGAAAAATTTCATTATTAGAAAAGCAACTTATAAATTTGAAACCAAAAATCTTACTTACAATAAAAAATGAATTCTTTTCAAAATGTTAAGACTTTACTAAAGAACATTGGTTGACTTAGCTAAATTAAAATAGCACGTATGATTAAGTGTGTTAAGAGCTTATGGGAGTAAAAACACAAATTATTCATATTAACTTTAGTTTTCCAAATAAACCTTGCTAGCAAATACACTTATATTAACTACATCATTTTCTTGTTCTTCACACATTTTTAAAATCCAAAGCAATAGATTTGTGAAAGCTTCGGCCCCACAAAAAGGTAGGTTAAAGAACTACTAGGGCAGTTTCACCCTTCAAGTCAATATTAACTCCATTCTCACCAACGGACTACCAAAAGAGGTGTTTTTTCCAGACTAAGCTTCTTTTGAGCTTTCCTTAGAAAGCAAAAATTTAAAAATTTCTCATTTTTTCTCCAAAAAAGAGTAATTCAAAAAATTCAAACAAGGTTTGAGTGAAGTGCAAGTCAATTATCTGAAGATTCCTATCCCCAAACTAAAATGAAACTTTGTCCTCAAAACAAAGTTTTAGAAAATAAGGGGTCAAAAGGAACTTATAACAAAAATTCTAAGGTCATGCCAAAAGAATAGATGTTAATTCGATAAAGACAAGGATAAGAGATAAGAGTTTTCCCGTTTATGAAGAGAAGAATGGAGACCATCGATGGAAATTGTAGGAATTGCTTTGTCCTTCCACAATATTGAACCATGAAGCTTCCAACATCCGGAAAACCTAGACAAGACAAACAATATTGTAGGAATTGCTTTGTCCTTCTACTAGGTAGGGTGGTGAATAAGGTGGAAGGGTGCTAGCTTGGTTTAAAATGGGTTAAAAAGAAATAAAAGGGTATCGGGTTTGGTTTGGTTTCGGGTTAGGGTTTTAGTATTTAAGATGTGGATTAGGGTTAGGATTAAGGATAATTTAGGGTTTAGGATTAAGGTTTAGTGTTAGGATTAGGGTTTAGGATTTAGGATTAAGGTTTAGAATCAAGGTTTAGGTTTAAAAATGAAATTAGGGTTTTAGAGTTTTAGATTAGGGTTTAGGGTTTTAGATTAGGGTTTTAGGACGATTTAGGGTTTAGAAGTTGTGCATTAAGTGTTTGTACCTTATGTTAAAGTGGTAGTAAGAAACTAAAGTGATTTAGGAGGTAAAATGACCTAGTTTGGTTTTCTTGCATTATTGACTTATACATCGGGCTTTAGAAAGTTGTAACTTGATTTAGGAGGGAAAAGATATTCAAATGTTGTGCATTGTACACTTGTACACATGCTTGAAGGCTTGCACATTCATTTTATATGTATACCTTACATATAATTAGGGTTTTAATATAAACGTTAATGAATAAAGTCTATTTTGATATAACGTTGTAAATGGTATGTTAAATGGATAATGTACTTGATAAAATGATATTAAGATATAGAATTGACATATTATGATGTTTACATGATATAAACATAGATATAGATGGCATTGGTAGAGGTTGTGTGAGCTCGTTTACTTTAGAGATGCAAGTTACGTTGCATAATGAGATAAAGCAAAAATTTCCCTGTAAAAAGGTGGTATATATATAATAGATGGATATTACAGTGCATCTAATTTAATAGATGGATAATTACAGTGATGAAAATTACGGGTTGTTATAGTCTCCCTCCCTTAAAAGAAATCTCGTCTCGAGATTTAGTTGGATGCCGGAGTGATGTTGGAAAACAGATGTGGATACTTGGCACGAATTTGATCTTCGCGTTCCCATGTAAATTCTGGTCCTCTTTTAGAGTTCCATCTTACTTTGACTATAGGAATACGACTTTGTTTCAGTTGCTTGACTTCTCGATCCATGATCTCTACTGGTTCTTCCACAAAGTTGAGTTTGTCATCAAGCCGAAGCTCTTTCATTGGAATGACAAGGGATTCGTCAGATAAGCATTTCTTTAGATTAGAAACGTGGAAAGTATTGTGGACATTACTGAGCTCTTTAGGAAGCTCAAGTTTATATGCCACTGGGCCAATCCGTTCAAGGATTTTAAAAGGTCCAATGTACTGGGGATTAAGCTTTCCTTGTTTTTTGAATCGGATGACACCTTTATGAGGTGATACTTTTAACATAACACGATCTCCAACTTGAAATTCTAAAGGCTTTCTCCTTACATTGGCGTAAATTCTTTGCCGATCTCTTGCAGCTTGAAAGCGTTGTCAAATTTGCACTATCTTTTCAGTGGTTTTATGAATTATTTCTGGTCCTGTAAGTTGAACATCTCCAACTTCGGCCCAACAAATAGGTGATCTGCACTTTCGACCATAAAGTGTCTCAAATGGTGCTGCCTTAATATTGGCATGGTAACTATTATTGTAAGAAAATTCTACTAATGGTAAGTGTTTTTCCCATCCTTTTCCAAAATCTATAACACAGGCTCGAAGCATGTCTTCAAGTGTTTGGATGGTACTTTCACTTTTCCCATCAGTTTCAGGATGATATGCTGTACTCATGTCTAATTGAGTACCTAAAGCACTTTGTAATGATTGCCAGAATCTGGACGTGAAATTACTGTCATGATCCGAGATAATAGATATTAGAACTCCATGCCGGGAGACTATTTCCTTTATGTATAACCTTATAAGGGTTTCCATACTATTTGTCTCTCGGGTAGGGATAAAATGTGCGGATTTGGTAAGGCGATCGACAATGACCCAGATTGTGTCATGTTCGTTTGATGTTTTGGGTAGTTTTGTGATGAAATCCATTGTTATTCTCTCCCACTTCCACATAGGAATCTCTGGTTGTACCAGTAAGCCGGATGGCTTCTGACATTCTGCCTTAACTCTAGAACATGTCAAACATTTGCCAACATATTCAGCGATGATTGCCTTTATGTTAGGCCACCAATATAGTTTCTTTAGATCCTGATACATCTTTTCAGAACCTGGGTGAATGGAATACTTTGATTTATAGGACTCATGCATGATTAAGTCTCTCAGATTACCAAAAAGTGGTAACCAGCTTCGGTTTTTAATACAACGAGTTCCATCAGGACGTATTTCAAATGCTTTATCCATTCCTCGTAAGTTTTCAGCCTTGATGTTTTCTTCTTTGAGTGCTTCAGTTTGAGCTTTGAGAATTTGTGATGGTAATTTTGGATGAATGGTCATAACTAATGATCTAACTCGGAGTGGTTTGATTCGTTCCTTCTGGCTTCAGGCATCTGCTATGACATTTATCTTTCTAGGATGGTAGCGAATTTCACAATCGTAATCTGCAAGCAATTCTAGCCAACGGCGTTGTCTCATGTTCAACTCTTTCTGATCAAGGATATGCTGAAGACTTTTATGATCAGTGAACACAGTACATTTGGTGCCATACAGATAGTGTCTCCAAATTTTAAGAGCGAACACTACTGCTCCTAATTCGAGATCATGAGTGGTATAGTTTTCTTCATTAGGCTTAAGTTGTCGGGATGCATATGCAATAACCTTCTCTCTTTGCATTAACACCGCTCCCAGACCTTGATGGGATGCATCACAGTAAACAACAAAATCGTCATTTCCTTCTGGTAATGCTAAGATTAGAGCTTCACATAGCTTCTATTTAAGCAGTTGAAAAGCTGTCTCTTGGTCTTCGCCCCAGATATACTTCTTGTTTTTCTGGGTTAATTCAGTCAAAGACTTTGCAATCTTCGAGAAATCTTTGATAAATCTTCGATAATAACCGGCAAGTCCTAAGAATTGACGTATTTCTGTGGGTGTAGTAGGAGATGCCCAATTCTTAACTGCTTCAATCTTGGCGGGGTCAACATGAAGTCCTTGACTATCAATTAAGTGTCTAAGAAATTGCACGATATGAATCCAGAAATCACACTTGGAGAACTTGGCATACAACTTCTCTTTCTTGAGTAATTCTAGGATTATTCTCAGATGATTTGCGTGCTCTTCTTTGTTACGAGAGTAGATGAGAATATCATCGATGAACACTATCACAAATTTATCCAAGTATGGTTTACACACACGATTCATGAGATCCATGAATACAGCAGGCACACTAGTTAAACCAAATGGCATTACTTGAAATTCATAGTGTCTGTATCTTGTTCTAAAAGCAGTCTTGGGAATATCTTCATCCCTGACTCTCAGTTGATGATAGCCTGATCTTAAGTCAATCTTCGAGTAGACACTCGAACCTTGAAGTTGGTCAAATAAGTCATCAATCCTGGGTAATGGGTAACGATTCTTTATGGTAAGTTTATTCAACTCCCGGTAATCGATACACATCCTGAAAGATCCGTCTTTCTTTTTGACAAATAAGACAGGAGCTCCCCAGGGTGAAGTACTTGGTCGGATAAAACCTCGGTCTGCTAACTCTTGAAGTTGGTTAGATAGTTCCTGCATTTCTGAAGGAGCTAATCTATAGGGTGTTCGGGCTACTGGTGCCGCTCCTGGAATTAGATCGATTTGGAATTCTACTTGGCGAACGGGAGGAAGGCCAGGTAGATTTTCAGGAAAAACTTCTAGGAATTCTCTGACTACTGGGATATCTTCTAGTCTTTTCTCGTCTGACTTCTTTTCCATTACTTGGATTACAAAAACTTGACAACCTCAGGATATATATCTTTCGGTTTTTATACAGGATATGAGATTTAGTCAGGTTTTACTTTGGTCACCTCGGATGATCAAAGTTTCACCGTTGATTGGGATGTGGATGACTTTCTCGTCACAAATAATTCTAGCATGATACTTGGATAACCAATCCATACCAATGACGATGTCGAAACTACCGAGTTTGATCGGCATAAGATCAATTTCGAAAGGTTGGTTTAACAAAGTCAGAGTTGCACCCTGAATAACGGTGTTTGTGCTTACTAAGTTTCCGTCAGCCATTTCGATATTGTAAAAGGTATCTATTGTAATAGGTGGAATATTTAGCATAGAGGCAAGAGATATGGATACAAAACTTTTATCGGCTCCAGAATCAAATAATACTCTAGCTAGATGTTGGTTTAGAAGGAACATACCCGTGACTACGTTCGGGTCTTGGTGAGCATTCCTATCCCTCAACATGTAGGCTCTTCCCTGGGCATTGTTGTTGGTGGTCTTTCGGCACTGATTTGCATAATGCCCTTTCTCTCCACAGGCATGACAAGTAACTGTCACTGGTAGCAGATTACTTCCATGATGCGCCTGATTGTTTTTCGCAGTCTTGGTCAGTGTTGCCCACCTTGTTGCAAGTATTACACTTAACAGTACAAGGTCATGTGTGATGAAGAGTGCATTTCTTACACAAGGGACGGTTTCCAATATACCAATTGTTTTCATTTGGAGTGACAGCATAAGACCTAAAGGTTTCCTGTCTTCTGTTCTATTGTGGCTGGTGATTATTGTAGCAGTTGTTGGTGTTGGTGTTACGGTAGTTGTTGTCGTTGAAAGTTCTTTTTGTCTGTCAAACTTTCATTTGTGAATCCACTTGATACTTGCTCCGAGGTGGGCCTTGTTACATGAATCCATTGCCTCTGGGCTATGTTAATGGCTTCCTCTAGAGTTTGAGGTTTAGAGGCGGTAACATTCCCTTTAATACTTTGAGGCAATCCCCCGATTGAAAAACTTCTCATCATTTTCTCAGAATTCTGGCCACCTAGTGGGATACAAGGTTGGCCAATTCCTAGAATCTTAGCAACAATGTCTTGAGATCATTCCCTCTTGTATCGTAAGTTGGTAAAAATGTCTTCCATTTTTTGGAACTCAGTTCGGTATAATATTTCTTTATCAAAAGTTTCTTGAATTCAACCCAGGTAATCTTGTTAGCTGTGCTTATCCTATGGTTGGGCAAAAGAATTTCACTAGGATAGAGCTTTCTTCATTAATAGTACCAGTAGCTAAACTTCACTTACAATCATCGGGTACAATTATATGGAAAACACTGATTCAGTTCGCTCAAACCAGCAGATAAGTCCAACAACGCCTTTCGTACCTTTGAGTTGATGGTTGAAGCTCATGATCTCTTTGTCAGATACACTTTCATTGTACAGGAGATTCTTGGTTCTGGTGGTATTATCAGTATTTGCCATGTTAGCGGCTTGTGCTTCTAGAGCTGTGAAAACACTATCAGCAACTAGTTTCTTGATGGCAGCCTGAGTTATGGCTGGTGCTTCAGATGTTGACGTCCTTGGGAGGCATTCTATCAACATAAGAGAACACGTAATAAGGTATGATAATCACAATTCTTATAATGGCGTAAGATTCAAAAAAACATTGTCAACTAATAGTGATATCATAGATAATTCAAGACCAATTCATATCAAATAAGTATCTATGATTTATTTAGAAGTCACGTATGATTCTTTAATGCTGAAGACGGGATGTATATAGAACATAGGAGGATATATAAAATGGATCACCATTTTTATTTTACATGAAGTGACTTGCCTTTGGACTGTACATAGTTAAAATTTGACTAGTGTTGTTATTTTATACCACACATCCAGTGGCTAGGTTTCTAACAAAGCTATTAACTAGTTTCTAATCTGTAGTCCGGATGGGTCCTTTTTTTTTGCACAGCCTAAAGCGAGCAGAGCTATATTGCTGTTATTTCCCATTTGCTTTCTTTAAAGTTTAGCAATTTAAGTATGAGACTCTCGGAGTTCAGCTTCTAGATTGTCAAAATCTTATTGTATGATCACCCGACCATTTTCGAGACCTTTTATTTTGTCTTCTATGTGCTCAATGCGGTCGAGAGAGAGTTCATCTAGATGATTCAAATTCCTCAGTTTGCTCCTCATTTGTTCATAGACTTGTCGAAGAGAGCTTTCCTATCTTAAATGCGTAAGGTATGGTAGAAGTAGAGGAGGTGATCGCTTACGACCTTGTTTCTTATGTGGCAATAATTCTAGGAAGAAAGTGAATCTATAAGGAATAAACAAAACATTGGAGATAGCATTGAAGATGGAGGCACAATAGTTGGTGGTGGAATAGGTGATTCTTTAGCATAGTATGCATGCATGACCTTCATATAGGGGTCATCATGAAAAAGTGAAAGAGTTGGTGAAGCTATTAGAACTAAACCAAATGAGTTATTTGAAGAGCTAGAATAAGTTTTTCCTGGTGAAGCTGGGACATAGTCTGGGGAAGCCGGGATATAGTCCAGAAAGTTAGAGGAAAAAGCATCCTCAATATTGGAAGTAGGGTGGCTGGGAGAAGACATCGCTCTGTTAACAACCCAGTGGTAAATAACATAAGTTATTTATATAATAGTATAATAGTTATGTACTTTACATACTATTCCGGAAGATGTAGTGGCACGGAGGACTTTCTTGGATGGAAAAAGAAAAGTAGTTATAGTTAAGGTTTCAACCTTGTTCTCTATAACCTTGGCTCTTGATACCAATCTATAACACCCCCATTTTTGACATATAGCAGCGGAAGCTAATCTGGGGTATTATTTCATAGTACAACAGTCATAATCATAGAAAATGACTCAAAAGAGACGTTTTTAAAAGATAAGTTATCATTCATTATTTCATCAGAGTTTTTACAAACAGAGGTCCTAAAATCTACATGAAAACATAAAGTTTGAATGATAACAGTTTAGCCATCTTCAAGTCCGTGCCACTCCGTGCCATAAGTTGCTCAAATACCTGAGATAAACATGCTAAAAAGGTCAACACAATGGTTGAGTGATATTCATAGGTTTATGGTAAATAGTTTGAATACAAGTTCAATAGTGGGTTACGTTGTTATACACCCATAAGTGTAATAATTGCAATGAGTACAATTATTATAGAAAACAGTATTATTGCCCGAAGCTCATGCACCGAGACCTTGAGATAATCAATAATCACAATAAATTGCCCCAACGGGTGCCTTTGCCAAACACCCGCATAGTGTTTCAAATGAAGTGCGTTTGGTTACCAGAAAGTATAGGTACACCAACGGGGAAGCTTAGTCCCAAATAGATCTATTCACAGCATTCGCGCTTACTCCGAAAAGTAATTAACGGTTCATGATAGTGGGGTCTTAATGGCAAAAGTAAGGACTTAGGCAATAATATATCAAGATAGCATACAGTTGGAAAAATACTTGTATTCATGGTTTATAGCATGTATCCCCCTCGCGGGTTTATGAAATATTAGGGACTTGCTAATGCTAATCAGATCCCCTGGAGCAACGTAAAAGCTATGATGACTACTGAATACTGCCCAGCAACTGAAATCCAAAGGATGGAGCAAGAGCTTTGGACTTTGACTTTGAAAGGAGATGACATCGAGGCATACAACAATCGCTTCCACGAACTGGTTTTGATGTGTCCTGAGTTGGTGTCAACTGAAAAGAAAAAGATTGAAAAGTACATTCGAGGATTTCCCGAGGGAATCAAAGGAAATGTTACTTCTTCAAAGCCTGCGACTTTGCATGATGCAATCAACATGGCTCGAGAACTGATTGAACAAGGGGTTCAGGCTAAGGCATTAAGGATCGGTGATAGCAATAAAAGGAAGTGGGAAGACCAGCAAGGGAACAACTATCACCAGCAGCAAAACCGAAGACAAGAAGCTGCTAAGGTTTATGTGGCAGCCCCAGCTAAGGGTAGAGGCTACGCTGGGAACTTACCATGGTGCAATAGGTGCAAGGCACATCATCAGCCAGGTCCGTGTCCTCCTAGGTGTGGTAAATGTCACAAGCTTGGTCACCAGGAAGGGGATTGTCGAACTAGGATTCCTGTAGCAAGAGACAATTCGCTACAGAATGTGACATGCTTTGGTTGTGGGAATCATGGGCACTACAGGAGTGATTGCCCGGAGTTAAAGAACCGAAACTAAGGAAACCAAGTTAAAGGTACTGAAGCACGTGGAATGGTGCATGCCTTAGTAGGAGGAGAAACCAATCAAAACCTTAACAACATGGAGGATGATATCAATGCTTAGACTTTATCCCTTTAGGAATTCTCGCTTAAATTTCTGTTGTACTTTCGCTTCAATTTCTGTTGTACTGAATGATTTCAAGTATCTATCAAATTAACATATTATGAAAACGTCAATTCTACTTTAACTCTCTATAAATTTTTATACAAATCACTCCCACAATTATTAGGAAATTATAACACAATTTTTGACGAAAATGAGCATCGCATCGTTAGCCCTCAAATATACATAGCCTGATCAACTATGTATAATTCAGGAAGGACCATGCCCATGCTGAGAGTAGTCACCTTAAAACTTCTTGTCAAGAAACAATTTTCTATTTATATCAAGTTTTGTGTGCGTATTCATAAAACGCGTTTACTTTAGGAAATCGAATTAGTAACCATAACAACTAAGCAGACCTTTACTCCACCTTACTATAAAGTCGACGTCATCTTATACCAAATCCTAAGCCAAGAAGCCGAGACACATCACTAGCCGCCCTAGGACAATTCGCTATCAAACTTGCTCACCAAAAAGAGTTACGCCGAGGTGAGGCGTAAGCCTTTAAAATTTCAAGTTGGCAACCGAGTTATGCTTAAGGTTTCGCCCTGGAAAGGAGTAGTACGCTTTGGCAAACGGGGGAAGCTAAACCCCAGATAGGTTGGAACCATTGCTTACCGGCTTGAGCTGCCTCAAGAGTTGAGCAGGGTTCATCATACGTTTCACGTATCCAACTTGAAGAAGTGCCATGTCGACGAACCATTAGTCGTTCCGTTGGATGGACTCCATATTGATGACAAGCTTCATTTCATCGAGGAAAACATAGAAATCATGGATCGAGAAGTCAAAAGGTTGAAGCCAAGCTGTATCCCAAATTGTCAAGGTTCGTTGGAACTCTCGGCAAGGAGCTGAGTATACCTGGGAACGCGAAGACCAATTCCGGAAGAAATATCCGCATCTTTTCTCTGAACCCGTACCTTCGTCAAGTGTCGCAACTTGAGCCTTGAGGACAAGGCTCATTTAACGGGAAAAGACTGTAACAATCCGTATTTTTGATCAATGTACGACGTCATTTAATTCACTATATATTTTTTTTCTTCGCGTTTGCTTTTAATTTTAATCGTTACGTTAAATCGCGTAAGCTAAAAATCAACAATCAACGTAAACGGGCACCAAACAAATTAAAGTTTACGTCAAGCAAGCAATATATTATTTTTACTAAAGTAATAATTAACTTATTATGTTTTATTTTTATTGGTTACGTAAAGCGTTTACGTTTCGCGATAAATTACGTTTAGGTATTCCCGGAACCACCAAAACTTTTCTACGCTTCAACAAATACCCATGATTATACCCAATGCCTAAAGTTTTATAAAATATCACCCATGTTAACATTGTTAGTCATATTGTACATAAAATAAACTAACAAAAACATATACATTACAAGTTATACCTTTACATTAAACTTTACATCATAATACTTTAAGTATTACATAAATATCACCACAAAATATCAAAGGAACACATGAATGTCCTCCCTCCCCTTATTTCGTGTATAAGGCAACCCTAGGGAGGCAATGGGCACACAAAAACCTTACTAACTCATTTGTACATCACTAGCTCATTAAGGAACCAAGACTATAACACATTTTGACCAAGACTATCCCTTAAAACCCTCCCCATGTCCCATGGCCTGCTACCCTTTTCTTTTTGACTAGTGTTGGCTTCAAAATATCTAAGTCTTGCTATCTAGATTATATATAAGCTTGCATACTAGTAGAACAAACACACACTTGCATTTCCTTAACAAAAACTTCACATATTCTCTCCTTTTTCTCTCTTATTAGCTACGACTCAAAACCAACCAACACAAACAATCCATACAAATTTAATTACCACTTATACAAGCATTCACACATCATATATAAGACCTACCAAGAAGGATTGAAGGCTTGGTTAAGCCTTTACAAGTGTTAAGCAAGGAAAAGGAAAGATTAGGGTTTCATTTGGTTTTAGGGTTTCTTTGTTGTGGAAGCTAGGGTTTGGTTTCTAACAAGAGTTTAGACTTTGTTGTTCATCATATTACATCATACTAAGGTTACCTAAAACTCTTTATGTCTTTACATTTATGATTTTATGTGTATATAATGCTTATATAGTTAATCACCATCTAGGAAATGTTTTAACATGTAAAATGGATTTTTACTTGTGATCATGGTTTGATAAACTTTTATATATGTTATATGGATTATAATATCATGTTATAATAGAAGTATAAATAATATACAAGTATGGTTTATGTATAAAAAGTATATATAATCAAGTTACCTAAAAAGTGTATATATTAAAGTTCATGAACAAATGAGTAAGTAAACATTTGGATCTTGTGATTCTTGGACAATATATGGACAAATCATGGACTAGGGACCCTAAGGATGTAAGACATGTGATAATAAGTGTTATAATGGACTAGTAACAAAGTGGTTAAACTAAAAAGTTATAAAAACTAGTTTTAAACATATTTTTCCAAAAATTTCCAAAGTTGCTGTTTAAATTCGAATTTTAAGGCCTTCATTTTATATTTTTATAAAATACTACATGTCATGAGGATTCCAAAAAGGTAAGAAACTCGAAAAACCGATTTATAACGAAGGAGATACGCTAATTTCAAGTTATACGTTAATTAAACGCATTATAAAAGAAATTTTATAAAAACGAATTACAAACTACTTCTAATATATAAGATTTGTTATTTTTCTCAAATAATACATAATTTTAGGATTCTAAAACAATAATAATTATAATTTTTTGATTAATAACGAAGGAGTTATGAATTTCGCAAGTTTACGATAATAAATAGTTTATAAAAATAATTATATAAAAGTTACTGTTCACAACAGATATATTTATTTTGAAAACATCATTAATTAGATATAACTTTTAATTACGAAGACGTGCTCGAAAGAATCAATAAAAACAGAGTTAAAACGAATAAAATACGACGTTTACGACGACTAATTTTATAAAAATAATTTTATACAAGTCCATGAACAGTAAAAAGTACTGTTCACCAGAGGACTCAAATTATGAAATTGTAATATTTTGATAACTCATCTTAATACGAAAGCGTGGACGTAAGAAACGGACTCGAAACGATAAAGTTACGCCATTTTCACTAAAGTGTTATTTATAAACGTTTTTAACTTATAAACATGATTTCACTAATGCGATTAGATGGTGATGTAGCTATATAGAATTATATATGGTATTAGTTAATCAAAGTGCTTAGTACTTATATGTCACACCCCTAAATTCACTGCAGCGGAAGACTGGATTTGGGATTGTGACTTCATGGCATGAAAATGACTTGATACGAGAGATAGACCTCTACATGCCAATATACCAATGTAGACTCCATATATTCTGTAATATAGAACATCTGAGAAAAACATTGCTAAAGTGTCAACATAAAATTGGTGAGTTCATAAGTTTTGTTGTTTGATAATAGTGATGAACCACAAGATTTATAACCATAGTATGAAATATAGTAATCCTATATATCACAATGAAAAGTATTTACTATTGTCTAAGCTCATGACACCGAAGCGTTAACAAGTACCATCATAGATAAGCCCATGCAGATGTCCAACCCGCGACATCCGTAACTGACTCAAATGAAACTGTGTTTGCTTGACTAATGTCAGTCCAAGACAAACAGGGATGTCAATCCCGATAGATCTATCCATAACATTCGCGCTCCCTCAACCAATCTAATTGATCAAGGAATTGACGGTTCATGATAAATTGGGCAATATAGCAATATGGGTTGAATAGGGACTTAGACCCAATAGTAAATCAGTAAATGTACTTGTATTCAACTGTTAAAAATAAGCAATGTTCTCACCCCAAAAGATGATTTAAAACAGTAAAGTCAACATTTGTGTTGACCTTTAGCATGTAATTTCAGGTCCTAAGGTATGAAGATTGGAGGGGAACTGCGGGGATATCGTAAAGATGGATTTCTGTTATTTACTTAAATTCGATGCAACTATTATCTTTTAAAATCTTATGTCATCTTTTGAATTTAGTATGTTCGTCCGCTTGTAAAACTTATGTATGACAAATCTAAATGTTATTTTGAAAACTATGGGACCGAAGCTGAAAACTTTGATATTTTATTATGCATCAAATGTTATTTATTTAAAAACGTCTTTTTTGATGTCGTTTCCTATATCTTGATTATTGTGCTTTGACGTAGCACCCCATTATTACCATTCTGCTGCTACCTGATTTTGGGGGTGTTACAACCAACTTAAGCATTTTCGCCATAATGAAACTATTTTAAAACAACCACTCAGGCAACACGTGAGATCTGTTATTCCAGTTTTTTCGTCGAAGCTTCACAAATTAGGCAAAGCACACATGGAATGTCGATACCACGCCAATATTATTTTGATAAGAGAGGAAGCATGTCCAGCGCCAACCGCCAAGTAAAGATGTTAATCTTTTTGGGTATCAAGTGAATCCAATCATGGGTCAACTATACCTTGATCGTTTCCAATCAAGGTGGTTGAGTCAATGATGCTCGACGAGCGTTTGACAGTGAAGATACCGTCTTGTTCGAGCAATTACACTGCCATCCATGACCCCATGACGAAGAATAACGCCACTAATGCTATCCATCAATGTTTTAAGATCAGATAAGGTTCTGCCTCTCGGTTGACAACACCATTTCCAAATGTCACTCTAAACTATAAAATGGAAAATAGAGATTATATTGATTGTGTTTTTGTGTGATTACATAATAAGATATCATCTCTATTTTTAATAAAACATAACTTAGAGAATAAGATAACTAACCCTAAACCTAATGGACCCAAGCCCACAATTGAGTTTGGGCCATAATCTAATCGTCTAATACTCCCTCGCAGTTTGAACGGCAACCTTTTGGATGAACAATCTGGAATGAATGTTGAAAGCCGCTTATTCTTTTCATCTTCTTTTTTTGTTTATTTGAGCAGAAGCATAATTGTATTTGGCGGCATAGTAGTTTATTGCTTGCGACATCCTCCTTTGCGTGACAATTTTTTTACGTCATGGCTTGCTTTGCCTTTGGGAGGGAGCGGCAATTTGATGATCAACTTTTGTTGTCAACGACAATGATCTTCAACATTGAAACCAAATAGATGATGAAGAAAAAAATATAGTTGATCGAAGGCAACTCAACATTTTTTTTATGGCTAGGGTTTAGGGTTTATGAATTGAAAACGAAAAACAAAATCCTAAAAAAACATTAAAGCAAAAAATAAAGGGAATCCCTCCAGATCACCGGCAAGTAGCCGATGACCGGAGGATAGCAAAATTTGTTAGTGGGTCTTACCTAAAGCTCTGATACCATGTAAAATAGTAAATAGAGATTTTATTGATTGTGTTTTTTGTGTGATTACATAATAAGATATCATCTCTATTATAAAACATAACTTAGAGAATAAGCTAACGAACCCTAAACCTAATACACCCAAGCCTACAATTGGGTTTGGGCCATAATCTAATCGTCTAATACAAACATCATTTACAAATTGCCGACAGACTTTTAAGCAATGCTTGAAATTGACTAGAGTAAACAAACAAGAGAAACTATTTAAGTTGGGATAGAGTCTACCCGCTTATCGCACAAAAAAGAAATATCATTTCCACTACCAATCTTTCGAATAGAAGAATACATAAATGGAATTCCTAACCCGCCAATGGCAGCCTCTATACTCGCAATATTATCCCAACCCTCATTTTTAAGACTCGAGCTGATATCCTTATTTAACCCCATAAATGGATTTTATAACATTACATCATGATGCATCTTTATCCGTGAGAGACCGCCACCAATACTTTCCACGCAAACTTAATGGGCTGTTTGTTTGATGGTAGTAGAATCAAGTAATGAAATCATACCACCATTCATTTGTTTGGTTGATTGTGAGTCCCATTATTAGGTATCAAATAATTAAAGAAACCCATAGATTAAAAGGAGGCAAGATGCAGAGATTTCACTTCATTCCATATTATACTCTTCTTATGTCATCCTCTCGTCTCTCATCTCACACACCAAGTTAATGAATTCTTGTTTTTCTTTTTTCTCTGATTTCAACCTCAAATTCAATCAAAACTTTTATTTTGCAAGCTTTAAATAGTAGTTTGGGTGTACTGTTTCCATCCGGTAGCATTTATTAGTTTTAGGAACAAAATTTGTTGTTATATTTTCTTATAAAGGATGCCATTGTTTTTTTTGTAAGGTTTTGAAGAAGAAAATATACCATGAAAAGATTAAAGAAGGTTTTACATTTTGATTTTGGAAGATCAAGTATGATACCCACAATAATTAAACCAAACATCATTATTTATAATGATACCATTATATATACCCATTTACATTCCACCCACCAATCAAACTCATATCCATTGTGATTTCGAGCAACAAACCAAACGGCCCCTAAATTCTTTTGTGAAGATGCTACCAATACCTAAACACCATTATCAATGTTAACAAGGGTTGTTTTCCATGAAAATAGTTATTTTCACATTCTTTTTAAATTTTCACTTTTACCCTCAAATTAATTTATATTTTGTGCAAAAATCTTATTTGACATTAACTAATATCGTACTTTAGTTTTTACTCTTTCAATTTGGCTAACTTATACTTTGTCATCTTTATTATTTATAAATTTATAGTTTTGCTTATAAAAATGATTTATTCCTCATATATTGCAGGCAATATGACCTTGTTGGTCTCAAAATACACGTTTAGTTTATCATGAATAGTTATTTATCTTGGAACTTAGAATTTACGATACTTATATTTAGAATAAAATATAATTTTGTAAAACTATAGGGCCATATGGGGGTTTTGTTTTTATTTAAGGATAATAACTTGGAAAAATGCTTTAATTTTTATTGTTTCTTGCACAAATCTTTTAAATTTTGACATTTTAGTGTAATCGATGACCTAATAACCGGTTATTGCTTATGTGTCGATAGGTTTTCTTCGTATAAGTAACAAATATATTTATATTACTTTTCTCTATTAAATTAAACACCTCTTTAACCTTTTTTACTTTTACTTATCTCTTATCATTTTCCCATCTGTTATGTTATGTACAGTAAACAACAACAAAATCAGTTGTTGATCCAATCATTTAGACTCCTTTCTACATAAATCCATGCCACAATTTTTTTTCTTCGATACATAATTGCAAAAATGTGTCAGCGTATTGTCACAACACCCAACCTATATACCCACCAGGAAATTCACCTTCCCTATCGTCACACTATCACAAAAACATAAACTCGCCAGAACATTCATCTTCCCCACCGTCACACCCCAAACAATTTTTAAGTATTTTAATATTTAAGTGTCTTATATAGTTTGACTGTGACTTTTATATGTTTGAAGACCTTGTTATGATTGGTTAGTAAATGTTTTTTTAAGTGATAAGTTAAACCAATTATTCAAACTATAGGTCAAAGTTTATGTAATATGGTTTTAGAAAATACTATGAGGCCAAACTTTAAGGAAATATGACTTGAATGACCAAAACTGCCAATTAAGTAATTGATGTCCAGATTTTTGTAATCAAATATCCACCAAGTTCCACAACATTCCATATTTCTCTTGTGTTTGGTGTAGGTGACGTGATATAAGAACAAGGAACAAGATGGAAGCTAATTTTTTAGTGATTTGGATGGTGAATTAGTGTTTCAATCCAAGCATCTTGTCCCTAGCAATCATCCTCCTCAAGTAAGTATCTTGATGGTGGCGGTTTATGCTCCTCACGACTTGAGAGACAAAAAGATTTTATGGGATTATTTGGAGTATATTATTAA
>BQNB010057844.1:0-38035 GCA_026074375.1 Tanacetum coccineum
TTGTGAGTTATGTGGGAACGATTCTCATTACGATTACGATTGTCCACCTCAAGTCCCGTTTGTTTACAAATAGGACCCATGTTTCAATCAACACTTTGATTATTTTCCACAAACTTCACCGAGTTTTCCACAACAATATCTTTGTTGTGAAAATTGCGGGGGTCCTCATGAGACTTTTCAATGTCAACCACTGAATGAAGACTATCATCATGAGCAAAATTCTTGCTTTAATTCTAATTCTTTTGGTTTTGACCAATTTCAACCCCCGCAATATACCGTCAATCATCCAATCTTCAATTCTTAAAATGACCTTCTCAATTCTCAAAATAAACTTACGAAACAAATGACAACCTTACGTGATTTGGTTAATCAAGTTATACAAAAGAAGGAAGAAGAAAAGCGAATTGCGGAAGAGCAAGCGGCTAAAGATCGATATTGGAAGATTCCCATTTGCTATGATGATGACGAAGACGACACCATTGCAATCACACCCGTTTTACCAGTCGAGGAACCCGATAACTCTCTAAGAATGGGGGACGAGCATCTTGACACTATTCCAGCAACAGAATCGGGCGAAGTAATAAAGTCTAGTGTTGAAGACCTTGTCCCAATCCCAAGTGAGTCCGAGGGTATTCCCGACAAAGTGTGTGATGTGCCTCTTTGTGAGAATACCACCCCTCTTAATGCTCTCAATGAACGTTCTGAGATTGTTGTCAATTCCAACGATGATAATTCTTCGAGTGATGACGATTCTACCTACGGTGAGGATATCGATTATGTCGATGCATCACCTCCCGATGTTGAGATCATCAGCTTAGAGGTTGTGGAGATTGTTGTCCCAGAAGTTGGAAGGATTGATGATGATATTCTTTTAACAATCAAAGACGATATCCTTCGTGAAAAATTGTTGAATGTCAATCTTCTTATTGCTAAGATCGATGCATTAAGAAATAATCCCACTCCATCTTCCGATATTTTAATCAAGTCTACCTCCACATTTTCTAATCTTTTCTTGGAGGAGACCAACACCTTTGATAATTCTATTCCTGAATCTGAAACCTTTCGCTTTAATCTAGAAGAGATTGGTAGTCCCACTACTCATTCTGAGTTATCTCTTCCTGATTATAAAGCTTTCTACGTTGATAACGATCATTTTAAAGAGAAGAGTAGTGGCAGTACCACTACTCATGTTGATTTTTCTCAATATGATTCGTTTATCTTTGATCTTTCGAATGATCAGTTTCCTCCTGCCGATAGGAGTGATTTTTATCATGAGGAGTTCGCCGATGGACTTGCTCACATCATATCTCCACCGGAGTATGATCATTTCTGCTTTAAGATTGAGCCCGAGCTGGGCAATCTTACTATGGATGTGGTGAATGATATTTTCCCAACAAGAGAACCAAGAGTTCATGTGCCTAATGTTTTACCCACCCATCCCACCCTGGATACGGATTTCATACTTTTAAGTGAACCTCTCTTCGCTTATATTGTATGGATTTTTCTTCCATTTCTCACGTATCCAGTTGCTCCACCATATCTTCTCTCCTGTGGGGATGAAGATATCATTTTTGATCCCGGCATCTCAATGTATCATTCTTTTATGCCGGATGTATCTCATCGGAGTGGAACTTTCATAAAATTCAATGTTTATCCAAACCGCTTGAATGAAAGTCCGATGATGATTTTATCTTCCACTTGCTCCCCCATGGACCAATGAATTCGGGGTCGAGTCGAGCTTGTGACTCGGTTAACAAAAACAAGGCGCTTCGTGGGAGGCACCCCATGCTTATCCGAGCTTAGTAGTAGTAATGAATAAGTCTTGTGTTCTTTGTGATTCTAGTGTTGTTGTGATGAGATTTGCTTCTGCCATTCCTGTGCTTGTGTTTTATTTGTCCAGGTATTCCCGGATTATGAAGGCTCTCGATTCTGTCATTTTTAACTCGAGCTTCACATCCTCAGCTTCATTTTGGGAATCCAGTATCCAAATCTAATCGACTAACGTTTTATCTTTTGGCACACTTCATAAACGGCCTTAGATTTACGTAGGAACCCCTTTGAAACATCGAGGACGATGTTTAGTTCTAGTATGGGGGGGAATCTTCGATTTGATTTTTGCCTGCAGTCGTTGTTATCACGCAATCCCGTTTTTACCACCAAATTTTTGCAAAAATACCAAAAAAATTTAAAAATTTTAAAAATTTTCAAAAATAAAATAAGTGTTTTGTCACAGTTTTGACTTTCCTAATGGGTAGAATGAGAATAATTTTTGACTCGATCGGGCGTGTTGAGCCCTAGCTAGTTCCTCAACTTACCACTTGTAGGCTAAGCTTTCACGAATTCTATCATTTGAATTTTAATAAGGTGAAGAACAAGAAGTGATAGAGTTAAATATAAGTTTATGTGCTGAACAAAAACTTATATGAGTAACTTGTGGCTTTTTCTCCCATTAGCTTCTAATCCACCTAATCATACGTACTCAATTCAGTTTAACTAAGTCAATCAATGTTTTTAGAAAAAGCTTCAAATTTGTAACTTAATTCTTTAAAACGAGATTTTTCTGTTCTTAATAAATTCGAAAGTTAAAATGCCAAAGAAGCGTAAATGAAGTATGAATGCAAAAATGCATGAATATTGAAATTATGCCAATGAAGCATACATTTGATTATATGGAACAAGTAAAAGATGTGTCGTGATATCCCACTCCGCTAACCACGAGGTGGGGGTTCAAACTAAGACATCTTTACTTCTAGGGATTTGGTGTGTTGTGATATCTCACCAGGAAGCGAGGTCTAGGTGAGGGTTCAAACTAAGACACTTATCCTTAGCCATATTAGGAAGAAGGTGTTGTTGTGATTTCCCACTACGCTAGCAACGGGGTGGGTTTTCAAACTAAGAACATCGGTCGTTGGTTGTGATATCCTACTAGGGAGCGAGGCCTGGGTAGGTGTTCAAACTAAGCAACGCATTCCTAGCTTTAAGAACTTATGAGTATAATGATGAAGATGTTGCAAAAAGTTCTACAGTTAAAATCTCGTTCTTTAAAATCAAGTTACAAGGTCCTAATAAGTTGTTGCTTTGAGTCATGATTCATCTTGAATTACGACTATGGAAATAAGTTGATCTATGGTTGAGTTGAAATGAGTACACACATTTAAACCATACATTCATGTTGGGAGTTAAAAGTTCACAAGTCATAAGTATGAGTGCTTAGCATTTAGACTTATATTGACATGATCTTGTTTAATTGCTTGGTTTGGAGCTAGTGAAAAATCGGGGACGATGAATTTATCCGTCAGGACATCCGTAGATTATTCTATGGTCGTTTCTCATTCTATGATCCCAATGTTAATGTAATAAAGGAAGTCAAACAGGTAGTCGAGAAAAGAAAAAGAAAAATCCAAAAATATTAGGGATAGTTAGTGTACAAATAAAAAATGGTGAAAACGGGACTTGTCGAAGCTTTTGATTCTTTAGTTTCCCTTGACGAACACTTAGTTCAAAGTTATTAGTCGAGGGGGATTGAGATTCTTAGTTTTCGTAATGCTTTACTCATAACTTGGCTGAGGACACGGCAAATACCTAGTAGGGGGATTTTTGGTATGTGCTAGAATTACATATTTACCTTTTTTACCTTTAAAAACAGCTAAAATACCAAAAACACTAAAAATGCAAATATACCTTTGTTTTGCTAATTGTATTGTGCAGGAACGATAACTAAGAAAAGGACGAAAAACAAAGCCAAACACAAAACCGGACTCGAATGGAAAACTGTGAAAACAAACCAAATCGAAAGCCGAAAATCAATCTGTCAAAAAAGACTACAGAAAAGTCAACTGGTCAAAGTCAAAGTCAACCCCCAAAAAAAAAAGTCAAAAAGTCAAGAAATATAAGTTTAAGGGTTGAAATTGCCAAAACCCTAAACTAATATTTATAAGAGGAAAAGAGAAAGGGGGGAGGGGAGGAGAAGAGAAGGTGCCAAACTGCATTTTAGCAAAGTAACAAGGGGGGGGGGGGGGGGCAAATCGCCAACTCCCCACACTGTATTAACCCAAGACGATCATGCAATAAGTTCTTATAACTTTTGGACTATTTCTTGCCCAAGTCCCCAAAGTTTAAACACCAAGAACCAGGGTCAATCCCACCATAGACACGTAAAGGTCATTTTTGCCAAACGGGGAAACTTTTACCCTGTCACTCTCTTTTTCATACAACTTACTTTCCCGCCCTTTTTGAACACAACCCAAATCACGGGTTTACAAACCCACTTTTACCCTGCACCAAAAAAACCCAGGGTTCTTCCCTATCTCCCCCCTCCACTATCCCTAGAACCCATAAAGTATGCCATGGTGGCAATCCCACCAATTTCGAGCAAAAGGGACGGCTAAGATTGATAAGATTGAAGGGTCTAGATTGCTTTGGGCTATTCTACTCTCACAACAAACACATAAGCAGCCTATAAAAGAAAGAGAAGACAGTAGTTAGTGGGAGTTAGTTGTTTTTATTTTAATTTTCAGTTTTGTATTTTCCTTCAATATTAAGCATTTTACTTTCAAGTTTTTTTTAGCTTTAAAGCTCTTGTACTCTTCTCATTTCGTTTTGTTATTAATTCCTTTGAGTAATCACATTTAGTTTCCATGTTTTACTTGAACTTTGATTCAATTTTAAGTCGTTTTCATAAAATAAGCTCTTAATAAGCTCATTTGAGTTATTTCCTGTTCATAAGCTAAGTTTAGTTATATTTCCTGTTTTTAGAGTTTATTTACTCATTTGAATCAATTGAATAAAAATCATGATTACTTGGTTGTTTTGAGTAACTTTGATGCTAACAGGAGCTATAAGCTGTCAAGAGCTTAATTGAGCTATAAGCTCAGGTTTAGGGGCTAGGATGCCACTTAGTGTCGCATGAATTGTGAGGCCCACTCACTCTCAAGAGTGGTTAACGGGCTTGAGACATTCATTTTCAGGTTTTATCTTGGAACACTCTATTTTAGTATAAAATTTGAGCTTTTATACCAATTAGCTTAATTCTTGGTTCAATTTTGCTTATTCCTTTGAATCTTCATGATTAATCCTGTTTCATTTAGTTTAAGTAGCTTATAGATGTATTAATTTTGTTCTGATTTAGTTTGAAATCAAGTTAGGTTTCATTGTTTAAAAATTCTGTCTAAGAAAGAGTTTAAGCTAGTAGAGAAACTAGCTTATTATCACTAATAAGCTAGGCATTTAAAAGTTCAAATAGCTTTATTAGTTTAGTATAAGTAAGAGTAGCTAAAAGGTTTTAGGAGATTTAGTTTTAAAATTAGATTTTAAGTGTCACTTAATGTTGACAGTTAGAAATAGGGAGTGTTTGGCATAACTTTAAAAACGGGTCAAAATGGTTTTGACTTTGGGTTATGGTCATTAAAATAGATTTAGCTTAGATCTACAAGCTTGTTTAAACTGTTTTTAGAAGACTTTAGGTTGGAAAATTGTTTTTCAAAGGTTTGTAAAACCTTTCTGAAACTGTGAGATTTGAGAGAATACCACAAGTGCTTATTTGGTTAAGCACTTGTGAGTGTGAGTTTAAGTATCAAAAGGTAAGTGTTTTGAGTGTGTTAAGAAGCTGTAAAACCTTCTTTGTCTTTTGACTTTGGTGAGTCAAAAATCACCAAGTCCTCTTAGCCACAGTTTTAAAAGCCCACACCCTTTCTTTTTCACCTCAAAAATCAGCAAGTTTTTAGAAGTTTTAAGATGGCAAACTTTGTGCACAAGTCCATAAGCTAGGTTACTCCATCTGTTTTCAGTTTTCTTACCAATTTGAGCTTATTTGACAGCTTTTAATAAGCTGTCAAATAAGCTACTAAAGTTAAGCTTAAATCTCCCCTGGTGCAAAGGGGAGATTTTAAGCCCCTTTTTCTTTGTCTTATTGTGTTATTAAGCCCAACCTCTTGGCTTATTTCAAGAGCTTATAAGCTCTTGTACAAGTTTGTTGAAATTCAGCTTTTGAAAAGCTCATTTGCTAGCTTAGTTTTAAGCTTAAATGAGCCCCTTAACTGTTTTTAGCCTAAGTTTAAGTGTAGGGATGGCTTATTTCATTCCTAGTGATTTAGCTTATTCCATAAGCTAAATTTGTTTTCTAGTAGCTTTTTAGGAAAGTATAACTTAGTTTTTGTCTTAATTTACCTATCCTAGCTTAATTGATCCAAGTGATTAGTCAAGATGTTCGTTTTTAGTTTCTGTCAAAAATATGCTTATTTTCTAGCTTATTGAGTGGCCAAAAGTAGAAAGTCCCTTTGTTAAAATTGTGTAGTATAAGCCCCTTAGCAACTTTCATGTTTTAAGTTTTTGCTAATTCTCACTTTTTCAATAAGCTAAAAATAAGCTAGATCGTAGGGTTGGTTTTGTACTTTTCTAATAGTTCAAGGTTAGCTGTTTTAACTAGAGTGTAAATTCCCAAATCTTTGCCCGCCTACCCTTTACTTTTGTCTTGTACACTTTCTACCCTAGAGTTTGCAAAAAAATAAAAAAGGGGGAAAGACAAGAGGCCCGGGTGAGCAAGACTCGAACCCGGGACCTCTCGATACAAACCCCCTTTACTAACACACTTACCACTGCGCCCTTGGGTCTTTTTCGTTAAAGACTCAAGGGCACTAGTATTTAAGTACGTTTTTGGCTCATAAGCTATAAAGCTGTTTAAGCTTATTTTCGGGCTTATTTGTCGAGCTTATTTGTGTCTCTTATTTTTCGTAGGACTATTTCAGTGTCTAGTATTTTTAGAAAATTTTTCAGAATTTTTAGATAAGGTTTAATATTTTTTATAATTTAATTTAGATAAAAGTTCATATAAACATAAAAAATACAAAAATATCAAAAAAATATTTTTGCTTTTTTAGAAAATTTCCTTTATCATCTAGTTTGTAGGAAATATATAAAAAATTTTCGTAGGGTCATTTTTACAACTATTTGTCTTTTAAAGAACCGGGTCGGGTACGGGATTTTGTATTTGACTCGTTTTGTGGGGGGGGGGGGGGGGGGGGGGGGGGGGGGGGGGGGGGGGGGGGGGGGGGGGGGGGGGGGGGGGGGGGGGGGGGGGGGGGTGTTTTTGGTCAAACTAACTCCGTTTTCGGTCTAAGTCTATTTTCATTCTTCGTTATTTGATCCCTAGAGTAGTTTAGAAATCCAAAAATTCTTCGTAGGGTTATTTTAGTTTTAGTTTTCCTCCCCTTTTTGTTCGGGAATTTCGTGGCTCTTACGTTTTCTAGTTTACTTTCGTAATTTCTAGAGTTTTCTTAAACGTTTTAGTTCGTATTATATCTAATTTGACTTTTTTCAACTTCCAAACCATTCCTTCCTTCAAACTCAAATCTACAATCGTATCGATTTACCATTCCAGCCTCGTTGGGGATAAACGACCTGGGAAAGCTCTATACTACTTCTCGGTATTTAACTGATTGTGTAGGTTTTTACACTAGATAAATAATTTATATTTATTATATATTATATAATATTTACTGTGTGACTCCATGACGACCAATGTTGGAGGTATGCTTGATTGAAAAGCTAAATATCCAGAGTGCAATTATGGACGGAAAATTGGAACCTCGTACGAATGGAACCCTATGCCTCAATGGCAGGAGCTGGTTACCTTGTTATGGCGATTTGCGGACTGTGATGCATGCACATTCCCACATCAAATTATTCTATCTAACCAGGTTCCGAGAAAATGAATCAAGACTGAAGAAGCTATATTGGTTGCCCAATATGAAGGCCGGCATCGCCACCTAGGTTAGCAAGTGCTTGACCTGTGCAAAGGTCAGGCCTAACTACAGAGACAATCGGTTTGTTGGTACAGAGACCCTAGATACCTCAATGGAAGAGAGATAAATATCACGATGGATTTTGTCACGAAGCTTCCTAAGTCATCAAAGGGAACCGATACCATTTGGGTGATCGTTGACGACTACAAAGTCCGTGATTTTTTATAACCCAATATGGAACGCACCCCTGGAGAAACTGGCACGAATGTACCTAAAGGAGTAGTAACGAGCATGGGAATACCGGTCTCCGATTATTTTGTGATGTGGACCGCTAGGTCGCATCAAAGATTTGGAGTCACTCAGAAAGCTTTGGGTACAAGTTTAGATATGAGTACGGCATATCATCCGCAAACTGACGGACAAAGCGAGAGAACCATTCAAACTCTCGAAATATAAGCTTCATGGCTTGTGTGATCGACTTTGAAAGGTGGAGTTTAACAACATTGCCATTGGTCGACTTTTTCATCCAATAACATTGTCATGCTAGCATTGAGGCTGCACCCTTTGAGGCACTTTACGGTAGAAAATGTCGTTCACTTGTTTGTTGGGCTGAGGTTGGAGAAGTTCAACTCACCGGTCCAGAGATAGTTCAAGAGACGACCGAGAAAATCATTCAAGTTAAGCAAAGGATGCAAGCCGCTCGTGATAGGCAAAAGAGCTACGCTGATTTGAAGCGTAAGCCGATGGAGTTTGAGGTTGGAGATAAAGTGATGCTTAAAGTTTCGCCTTGGAAAGGAGTAGAACATTTGGCAAACGAGGGAAATTAAATCCCAGGTTTGTTGGACCCTTCAAGGTAATAAAAAGGGTTGGAGACGTTGCCTACAAGCTCGAGCTTCCTGAGGAGCTGAGCAGAGTTCATAATACATTTCACGTGTCCAACTTAAAGAAGTGTCATGCCGACGAACCCTTAGCCGTTCCGTTGGATGGACTTCATTTTGATGACAAGCTTCAGTTTGTCGAGGAACCTATAGAGATCACAGATCGTGAAGTTAAACGGTTGAAGCGAAGCCGTATCCCATTAGTCAAGGTTCGATGGAACTCCAAGAGAGGTCAGAGTTTAACATGAACGCGAAGATCAATTCCGGAAGAAATACCCACATCTGTTCTCAAAGACCGGGCCGTCGTCAAGTGCTGCGTCTTAAGCCTTGAGGACAAGGCTCAGCTAACTGGGGGAGACTAAAAACACCTCGTGTTTTAGGGCAATGTACGACGTTAATAAAGTCGACCACCCATATTTAATTTTATTATTGTACGCGTGTTTTTTAATGAAATGATTCTGTAAAAGTCGCGTAGCCGAGAAATAATCAGTTAACGTAAACGGGCATCAAGCAAATTATTGTTTACGTCAAACAAGGGTTAAGTAATTATTTTGAGGATAATTATTAACATTATCACAATTATTTAACGTGATAACGTGAAAGTATTTACAGTTTTGCGATAAATACAATTAGGTTTTCCCGGATACCCCTAAAAAATTAACGTACACTTCAACAATACCTACGTTAAAACAATGATTCCGAAGTTTATAAAACTTTATGCATATGTATATATTTATACACGTCCAATATATATATATAAATGTACAAGATAACAAACATTTTACAAAGTTTAACTTTTAAATAAAAACTACACATTTACATTTAAATTACTTATACTTTCTTTTATAAAAATACAAGTAAACATATAAAAGAAAAGAAAAATAAGCTAGGAAACACCTCCCTTGAAATCATGGGATGATTCCCATTAGGAGGAACCAAGAGACCAAGGCTTTAAAGCCCTTGTTTCCCTCCTCCCTTGTCCCCTTGACCCACGGCACACAACCCCCCCCCCCTTGAATTCTTGGTCAAACTTGGCTAACTAAAATATCTAGTTTCCTTCTCCTATAAATACTTGGTAAGAGAAGTCTTACATAAACACTTAACTAGAAAATCAAACAAAACCTCCCTTTTTGCTCTCTATTGCTCACGGCATCAACCCCCCCTACACAAACCTATATCAATTTTTATACAACCCATACACACCTATACACATCTATTCTAAGGTATTCTAAGGTGATCCCAAGCATTGGCTAACCTTTTTCAAGTATTAATCAAGTAAAAGGAAGTTAGGGTTTCTATTAAGGAAAGCTAGGGTTTCTTTGTGTAAGCTTTGGTTTTAAGGCTAAACACGGGTTTAGCATTCATTTCTCATCTCATACATCATCCCTAAGGTCTTCTAAATTCCTTTATACTTTTTATTATCATTATTTTATGTGTGATATGTTATATATGGCTAAATCACCACTAAGGACTTTTAAATATGTAAAAAGAGTTAACACTTATGTTTATGAATTTACACACTTTTTCTTATGTCATATGGTCATATATATCATGGAAAAATAGATGTACAAGTATGTTAACGTGTCGTTTAAGTATAAACATGTTTAGGTATAAATTAGGGTTTTAAAGTTTACTTAAAAAGGTTGTGATTAAAAGTATGCATAAATGTATAAAAGGGTGTTTTGTTTCGAACTTCATACAGTAGGTTAGTCATTTTATAAAAATAATACGCCTTATGACGATTCCAAAATGATAAGAAACTCGAAAAACCGATTTATAACGAAAAAGATACGTTAATTACGATTTTACGACGAGAAATACTTTTATAAAACTATTTTTATAAAAAGCACTATTCATTACAGCAACTCATATTTTTAAAACATCAAAAATATGATATAACTTTTAATTACGAGATCGTACTCGAAAGAATCGCTAAAAACGGAACTATAACGAATAAACTACGACATTTTCGATAATTAAAGTTTATAAAAGTAATTTTATAAACTATGAACAGTAAAAGTACTATTCATCAGCGGACCCAACTTTATAAAATATAATACATCTTTTAATAACAAAGACGTACTCGAAGGAATCACTAAAATCGGGATTAAAACGAATAAGTTATTACGATTACAAGTTTACGCTAATTAAAACCCTAAAACGAGTAAGGAGCTGTCGTGAACAGTAAAAACACTATTCATCGCAGAATATCAAAAACTTGAAAATGTAATATTTTGATCACTCGTCTTACTACGAAGACGTGGGCATAAGAAACGTCAAAATCGGGCTTAAAACGCAAAAGTTATGCTAGTTTTACTAAAACGGTAATTATAAACGTTTTAACTTATTAAACACAATTTTACCAAAACCATTAGTTGGTGATTGAGCTATATAGAATATTATGTGGTTATCAAAGTACTATATTACTAGGGAGTTTCATAATGAGGCCTCTTCGGATGGCGTATCGACGAGTTGTTGGATTTACGATTTAAAGTGTCCTAACTCCTCGCCTCGTAGTCATGTCATGACCTTTTTTAATCTATGATAGCGCACGAAACGACTATAGTTACGATTGTAATGATTTTTTTCAACGTTATTAATTAAAGTACTCGGTACTTATACGACCTTAATTTAAATAGGTTGCATCTAAACGTTTTGCGTGACGTTTTATCTGTGATTATTTGGACTATCAGTACTCAAGGTGAGTTCATAGCCCCACTTTTTATAGTTTTACTGATTTACTATTATTTGGGGTGAAAACATGCTTTGTTTTATAAATTGGACGCAAGTGTTTTAAAATATATTGATTATGTGTTTGCCTAAGTAGCGATAACCCTCCTGAGCCTATTATCATGAACTGTCAATTGCATAGATGTAGTTGTTAATTACATTATGTGAGCGCGAATGTTATGAATAGATCTATTGGGGATTAACCTCCCCGTTTGGGTGATTAGCTATCACCGGGAACGAACGTTGACCATGTCGGACTTGGATGTTGCGGGTTACAACATCTGTACGGGCAAAAATAATGCTAAAATAGCATATATAGGTTGAGCCGCCAGTGTCATGAGATTAGGGCAACAGTAATCTGGTTTTGTGATGGTTGGCATATGTTGTAAACATCTCGGGATAGGTTTGGCGGTCTTCATAATTTAAATACTTAAACCTTTGAATTCACAAACATTTTTGTTTGACGTTTTTAAAGCAATGTTTTCAGTGTGGTCATATAGGGACATGAGGGTGCCAGGATGCATTTGGATTTACTTTTGGATTGCACACTTAAAGATTTATGTGCATCATATTTTGGGAAATGTATTGTTGTCTTTTGTAATATTAAACAAGGAACAAGTAAAGCTTTATGCTTTTGTATTATGTCTTATAATTAAATCCAATGTATCAATTTAAACGACTTTTTGTGTCGTTCTTATATATATCTTGTGTTGTTGATCTTGAAGTAACACGCCCCGGATCCTTATTCCGCTGCGACCCATTTTAGGGGTGTTACAGTACACTTCAGTCATTAGCTTCATGAGCTCTCTTTATGACATGGAAAATGCAGCCTCAGTCCCAATAGTCCTCTTGTATGAGTTCTACCAAGTTAGTGCACTATTTAACAGTGTGCAAGATAGTAGCAAACTTCGAACTTGGAGATCTTTCTCTGGGCAGTTGCTGATATGGAACACTGTTTCCATCTTCTTAAACCACCTTATCAACCTGACAACTCCTTCCGTTCCCTTAAAGTTGAGTGGTTGACACTTCATGAAGTCCTGATATGTGCATTCTCTAGCAACAGGTCTATCACTTACCATTATCAGTTGGATTTCCCATTTCAACCATTTCCATTCGCACCATTTTATTATCATCACATCTCCATTACCACCATCACTGAGTTATGATTTGATTCTCAGCCTCAAGAGCATTGGCGGCACGGGTCGCCTCATGAGCAGCCAACTTTTCTTCCACACGTCGGTTAATGAGTTCTTCGATTGCTTCAGGGGTCATACCGAAGCAAGTGATAGTCATTATTCTATGTCACAAGACATAACGCACGATGAGATTCCATACGAGTATATTAGCATTATAAAATGGTAATAGGGTTTATATAGGAAAAATACTCAATCTGAAGTGTTTTGTGCTCGCAGAAGATAATGTAAATAACAATATCAGATAAATACGCATATAGAGATCTCAAAACAAGCTTTGTGTCATTTAATGATTAAAAAGCCATAATATGCGGTTGTAACAATCCATCCTAAAATAGGTGGTATCAATATTATAATGATGATATATTATTTATATTATTAATTATTTATAAGTTTGTGATATATTGATGTGTGTTATGTATAAATTATTTTTATTTTTATTATCATATCATTGTTGATATGTATGAATTATATTGATATTTTTTTATAACATTCATATACATGTTAAATAATATTTGTAAATAGTTCAAATTTATTGATGTGTTGATACAGTTTTTTATTTTTATTGTAATTTAATGATTGATATGATTGTTTGAAAGAATAATGATTGATGAAAAACTATTGCATTTTTTTTATTATGATTTATATCTATCAATTATATTAAATCATTTTTAATTGAATTTATGTAATTTTATTTTTTTTTTTAAAAATTTTAATAAATTATATTATAATAACATATGTTAATATTACATGTTATATTAATAATATTTTATAATGTTTGTTAATTTCATTTTTGACATTTCGTGATTGTTTAATTGTATTTATGTCTTATGTTCCATAATAAAATTTAATATTATCAATTAAAATATGTGATTTGTTTGTTGTGATTGTTAGGATATTTTAACACACATTATTTTTATGCTTGATTTTCACTGTAATTATTATTGAAAGTTATTTGATTTTTATTTATGAACAATTAATATTAATCTCATGAATGATGTAACAATATTTGTTTCATATTATATGAAATTATTATGATTCTTAAACATATGAATTGGAAATTTGGTTATATTTAAATATTATTCATTGATTATATGATTTTTAATTAAATGATTGGTTAAATTAAATTCAATTTCATTATTTTCTTGTATTTCCACTTGTTAATTATTACATATGATCATGTGTTACTATGTTAATTTTTTATATTATATATGATGTTTAATAATGATGAAATTTTATTATAACAATGATACTCTGTTACATTGATAACAAATTAAAATATTAATAATCTTAACATTTACTATTAATTTGAATGCAACTTGATTATTTATGTTGCATTTTCAATATTATAATTTTAAATATGTGATGTAAATTTTTATTATATTCTCTTAATATCATAATATAACAATCTAATATTTGATTGAATAATATTCAATTATTTAATTTTTGAAATTGATTGATATTGAACATCCATAACATTATTTTTGACATCATAAATATAACACATTGACATTTAAGTTGAATTATTGAATGTGTTTTTTTTCTTTTTTTTTTTTATTGAGATTATGTATGCAGATTGTTAATGATATAATAAAATGGTTCTTACATGGTATTTTTTTTTTCATCATATTAACTTCTTTATTCTACATTAATGATAATATATTTTTTATATCATATAATAAATTGCATCAAATTCATAATGTTGTTTGAATAATAAAAATATATTACAATACACTTTTGGTATGGCATTTTTCCAATAATTTTGTTGCTGATGTAATTGTTAATTATATATTAATTTGTTTATGGTTAAATCATGTTATATTTATGACATATTTGCACATGTTTCCATTTTTGTTATATATTGAAATTACTTTTTTGGTTTTTTAAGAAATTTATAATAATCTTTTTTTGTATAATTTTTTATTGATTTTTTACAATATAATTATGTATTTTGATTTTGTTGTGATATGATTGAAAATATTTTATATATATATGTGATTTTTAATTTAATTTTAAATATTATTATTTATGTTACATGATTTTACGAATTATTTCTATGCCAAAACATCTAGATCTAACTATCTGTCCTAAATGTTTCATACATGATCATAGGTACTACTAGTTCTAGGGCGAAAAACCCAAATGTCTCTCAACATATGACTCCAACCTCCTAAGTCTCCTCTGAGTATCATCACGATCCCTACGAACCTGATGAAACTCCTCCTGTGAAAGTGCCATATACCAACGAATACTGTCAATCCGATCTCTCTCTCTATACTCAACATAGCTCAAACCTTTAGGTACTCCAGTCTCAAACTCCCAATCCTCTCAACCAAACTAGCTCGCTCTCTACTAGCTACCATCTGACTAGTCTCCAACTGTCTCTGAGTGGTCTCAATCTCAGTAATCCTATCAATATAAACCTCTAACATATAGTGAACTATTTCATGGATTAGGTTATCCTCATGGATCAGGGTATACCTCCTCTAGAAGACTTAGAACTATCACTAATAACCAATGGATCTACAATGATCTTTCTCGTGTCTATCGCACTAGCCTCTACCTCAAACTCCTTATCATCCTCCCTAACATCACTAGCAGTAATCTCAAATCCCATACCTACACCATCCTCAGGGTGAGCTACAACTCCCTCACTAATACCTATATCTGTAACAACCTCTGCATCAGCAATATCACATAAATATATGATCATCTCCACTTTCCCTCGCGGTGTGTATAAATTCTCTGAACCTCTTGCGAGGTGGTAAAAGATCAATAGGAGTAGGGGCTATCGACCTCGTAACATAAGTAGGTGATGGTACCGAAGCAGTAAGGAACCTACATCTCTTGCGAGATGGCCTAGAAGAAGGTAAAGATGAATCCAATGACCTCTCAGAAAATGAACCTAAGGATGACTCTGATGCATTCGGTGGGTAAGGGGTAGACAATTAGTATGTCAGTCCTTAGACATCTAAAAGCCGCACTATGTCGTAGGAGTCCTAGCAATGTGATGTTGAAAGGATCTCATGTAGTGTAGAGATTCAACATCGGTGGGGGTTTTTGGTGGTCTGGTGGATGTTATCTGGATAAGAATTGATCTAATAAGCGTGCACTAGAGAAGATAAGTCAGGTGAAAGAATGACGACTCCGTGAATGATGAGATACAACATCTCCATGTAAGTCTATGAGTAGAAATGGGTCTAACTCTCTACCTCGCAGTCAACAACTTATGCGGCCCGTTAGGATGGGTGCGATAAGGTCAACAGAAAGGGATAGCCTCACCATGGTCGGCATTAGTCGCCATGTAACATCAAACTGAATCCCGGGTAGTGGAATACAACAGTTGTAAGGGGGAGACTTGATAATGGTGCAAGAGTATCTTGTGATGACGTTAGGGGTCTTTGCTTTAGCAGGCTCGGACTCACCGTCCGCCTCCGTGTTATCAGAACACAAAAAGGGTGAAACCAATGGTAAATCTGGTGCAGGAGGTAAAGAATCCTCCGATGGATCAGAATCAAAAGAAGGTGAATAATCCACTAAATCAAGTACCTCGGAAGGTGAGACGAATGAAATTGTCCCCTCCTCCGGTGTAACTATAGGGTCAGCTGGAACAACAGGAACCTCAGAGGATAATAGCAGTAATAACACCAATTGAATCTAGTCGTGGCATGTGAACCCATACTTTCACAGACGTATCAAACGAATATAGAAATAAAAGGAGCTAGCCATGGACTGCACAAGCACAAGTTTATATAAATCCTCTTTATATAAAATCATGCACGTGCAAGCAAAGCCAAGAAATAAGTATGATGCGAAAATATGAAATGGAAAAACGATGAATAAAGTAATTATGGCAATATGATATATATAATCAATACTTATATATATTAAATGCTAATATCTATAAGATATATATAGTAAGCAAATAAGCACGTAGGATCACATTCTGCTAATAGACCAGTCTAGATATATACCTGGTTATCTATAACCTTGGCTCTGAATTCAATTCTGTCACACCCCCAATTGGGCCTGGTCGGTAAACACATGTCGGGGCTGGTGACATCATAATATACATAACACAAATTACAAAAGGAACGATCTACAGGGTTCGTTTAAAAATACAACATCGTTGCATTTATTAAAATAGTAAAAGTTTGAAATTAAGTTTAAAGATAATATGCGGGAAAGGAATAAAAAGTTTTAGAATTGACACGATGTTTAAAACAGTAGATATAGGTTTCTTGAAATTCGCGCAATGGCATAGTGACACATATAGCAAGCAAAGACTTCCACAACTAAGCACCTGGAGAAATATTGCTAACACGAGTCAACATAAAGTTGAGGAATTTATAGGTTTGAAGTTTAGTATTCAAATGTGGACCACAAGTTCTCAGTACGCACGTGTCAGTTATAACAGATACAACTTCATATAAAAAGTATGTACTTTTCTGTTTCACTAGCTATGACACAATGATCAATTAAATAGGAGCATTTTATATGCCAACTAGTATTCCACGCCCTAGAGTTATCTGACCAAGATCACCTATTAACATTCCGACATGGTATATACCCGTTTGTTCGGGACCTCCGAATCTAGTAAGCACTACTTACTAGGATAGGGATAATCACTCCTAATAGATAATTTAAACATTCACGATCACTTAACCAGTTACGGGTCGGTCAGGAATTGATTTTTTTGTTTGGGTTCATGATAATTTAGGCAATTAGTGGTCTATTTGCTACTTAGGCCAACACGTATCATGAAAAGAATCGTAAAGTAAACCGTTCTTTATTTTGTCCAGAGTTTAAGAAACAAAACAATGTCTCTCACCCCAAAATAGAAAAACTAAACAGTCAGTAATACATGGGGCTATGAAACTCACATTTAGCAAATGAGCAAAATGATAAGCACGCAAGTAAAAGATGATTATATAAATATCAGCCGCGACTTAGAATATTTAACGCGTCTCGAAACACAGAAAGTAAGCAAGATTCCCAAATATGTTCATCTCGGGGAAAATACATCTTGAGTATTGCTTTGTTGTTAACCAAAACTAAGACAAAATAAAATCATATAGTTCTCATTAAGGTTTCGCCGTTTTTAACCAAAATTACTTATTTTTTTAGGGAAAGTTTCTATTTTAGGAAAGTGTTTTAGTTTCGGACGGTTAATACTGTCCCTTATATTCATTTAGTTTCCTTATTTGCCAAAATGACACTAACTAACCATTAATCGGCTTAACTTCCAAGTCCGATACATCCGCTAAATAAATCTTACCAAACTTACTTTTTTTAGTAACTTTATCGATTTCCTATAATATGTTAATGACGCGTGCTTGAATTAATACTAAATCATATAGATATGTGTTTTTGACTATATGTTTTGCTTGTGTTTGAACAGTCCAAAAATGTCTTTGATAAGTGTCCGAAACTCATTTTTCTATGCACATCAAGCACATTATTCATGGTTTGTCAAAAAACTATTTCATGTTTCAAGTTGGCTATTTACTGTGGTCGTTTTAATTCCAATTTTAACGTCGCGTATATGCAAAATCTATCTATTCAAAAATGAGGCATCTCTCAAATACTACTTTTACGCATAATTAAATACATTTTTAGGTCGACCAAACCTCAAAACAAAATTTGGGACATCAAGCATTTTTGTCAAAAACGCAACCAAAATCCACCCAAACTTCACAATAGTGCCTAATCTAGCCTAATCTCCATTCACAACTAAACCACAACGAAACCACACTTAAAACTAACCTAATCCCATCATTTCTATTGTTGCAACACTCATCAACTCTCATCTCACCAAGAACACAATATTTAACTAGTAAAATAAAGTAGTATCATTGTTTATGAAAATCTTGTCTTTTAAATTTCTTTCAAAAATTGAAAACATAAACATAATAGATGTATGATTCTTGATACTTATAAGAAGAATGTAATAAAAAGATCAAAAGAAAAATTAAGAAATACTTACAAGAATGAAGAACAAGAAGTTTTAATAAACACAAGAAGATTATTCCCAAAATCAATAGATTTGAAAACTCCCTGAATGATTCACGGAAATTATGATCCGGTGGTCTTGGTGGGAGTCATCACATGTTAGCCATTTTAAGTGAGTCGAGAGTAAGAGAGATGAAAGATGGACTTGTGATAATTAGATGGAAATGGTGAAGGATACATCATGACTTAACATGCCATATGACTCAACCCCTCTTGGGAAAGCCAATAGAGGGGTATTTATTGCCATTCGCCTCTAACTATACATAGTTGCATATTTAGTCACTCGCGTATGTGACTATGATTAACTATGGTAATTCAGTAAGTCGTCACGTTAATAAGTGAATTTCCCAACTATCTTCCCCCACTGGGACGATTTACAAAATTTATTACAATAATTTTCCCTACAAGTACATTATGATTAAAGAACAAGAATTCCATGATGGCTTCATATGCTTGATTGAGTCTTCTGTGGTGTTTCGACTTCTAGTCTGCATCTTCCAACATGAATTCTATCTTTGTTGTACTTTGTAAAGAGTAAATACTGTAATTGGCTACGAACTTAGTAACCCATACACTTCTGTTATGGAGAAGCTTTTCTGAATTTGTTCCCCTAATTCCTGCAACATTCTTGATTTAGAAGCTTTAAAAGCTTCCCCCCCAAAAGCATATGAATCAGCTTCCCCTAATTCATGCTCACATAGTCATTATTTAGATAGCTTCAAAGCTTCCCCCCAAACTGCAATCCTCTCTTGAGCGCGTTTCATAAGCTTTCTAACAAGCTCTTAGATTAATTAAAGTACATAGCAGAGGACACTGGTAGATACCACTTCTAATTGTTACTGATCCTTTTAAGAATAAGCCTTAGTGATTGATATTTGGGGTGTAAGCAATTTTCTGGATCAGCCAACGTTAGTCTTCTCCGCTATAAATAATTCTTCTCACACGTCTTCCCCCTGAAAAGTCAAATAAGCTATACAATTGTTTCTCAAGTATCACTTCCCTATTTGTATGATGAAATGCACCCAAAAGCGTTAGTTTAATGCGCTTGATATTCTTTGCGGTTAGGACATTTGTTTCTTCTAGCTTGCTCTCTCTAACTTTAAAGAAATTCAAGAAGAAGATGCTTCATGTCAAGCTTTCAAGGAAAAAGAAAGCACAGACTCAAGGATGTATCTATCTCCTTCCCCTTGCTGATTTTGACACCGTCAAGAGTCAGCAACACATTGGACCACGCTATTTACTTGAGTTCTTGTGATGAGGAAATAAACTTAGCTCAGATGTTAACCCGTGAGAATCAATTGCTAATCAAATCTCACTCATAAACTCCTCTCTTGGCTATCATTTAACCAACCGTCTTGTAGGCTTTTTGAGAAGTAACCACTGATGAAGTAAACCAGATATACAAACTTGGAACAATGAAGTAGAATTTTTCCGTTTTCTCAGTTGACTTAAGCTTGCGCTATGTTGGTAAGAAAGACGGTATAGAGAATTTGTGCTCCAGAAATCTCTAAGTACTCAATACCTGGTCCAAAGTATGAGACTTTCATCACCTCTTGCGATTATCCACAACGACTAAGCGTGTGACACTGAGTACTACAATGTAACTCCTTTAAGTGATAGTTAACCAGGTCTTCAACCATCCACCCCTTGACTGCTGGAAACTAGAATAACCAAAGTCTTAACTTAAATTAAGCTCGAAGCAAAGTTATCATTGAAAGTCATGCATCCAGCCAACCCCGACTTCAAGATAAAATAAGAACACGCCACGTAAAAGAACCACTTCATGTCAAATAAGTGATAACCGTTCCATCTCCGTAGTACTTAAAAAATAATTCTCAAATCTAGCCTTATGTTTCATGATTCTTTTTCAAATTTGATTCTCGTATCTCGTCTTTAGTCAAATAAATTGTCACTAGTCACTATAAGAAACAAATATAATCATTTACCATAATGTTATCGAAAATTAACTAGAGTTGCAAACAACAAGCTAATTTTCGTGTATATGTAGCAGCCCAAGAGATATTTGTTACTTAATATCAATAACCAGCCCATTAAATCATACAGCCCAAGTCCATTGATTATACACGGCAGCCCAATACCAATTTCAATACTCGAATGAGATTAAAGCCCGAATCCAATTAATACTCGGGCCACACTTGTACACCTTATAACCGGTTCAAGAAAAAGTCAGAGATATAAGAACCACAATCCCTAATCTTCCTCATTTCATTTAACCTAATCACAATAACAAAAAAAAACGCAGTCACTCTTTTCTTTCTCTCCAAAGACAAATCTGCTCCCATCACATCAATAAACAATCGAACCACCCTTCGATCATATCTGTTAATTCGAATCTCACAAACACATAAGACCACAAAATATGTTCGTGTACCCTTCGTTAATCAAACAATACACTTTCAATTTTAGAGAAACAACTCGAATATTCAAGAAAAACTTTTTTCTTTAAATGTGACACGATTGGCTTCTAGATCTCCATAAGAGGTCTCGGGTAAGGTTTTTTGATTATTATTTATGTGTCTTACGAATCGAAATAAAAGAAGAGTGTAACATAGTTGTTATAATCTAACTTTATTGTTCGGGTAAAAAATAACTTGTATGCAATAATTAGATCAATGATAGGTTCATGTTTTATGTGATGATCGTTATGAGGTATTGATATAGTTGTTTTAAACAAAACACAGAAACTGAGATCTTGTTTCATTTTTATTTATTTCGAGTCTTGTTAAAGTTGAAGGAGATGGGAGTTGTATTGATGTGATGATGGGTGTAGGTTTAGTTGTGGATCTGTTGTTGATGTTGTAGTTTGTTTGATCCTTCTTTATTTCTTTCCTTGTTGCTTTGGTCTGACATGACTTGGTTGACTCAGTGAGTGACCCGGGTCAACTCGGTAATTACCGAGTTGACTCGGGTAGAGTTTAGATCGGCTCTCAAGTCATTTTGTCTAGTTCGGTTCCTTCATAAAAATGCTAGATCGGTTCTTTGGCTTGCAAACTCGTTCGGTCCATATTGTTATAATCGTATCGGTTCCTTTAAAGAGGTGGTCAAACCGTTCGGGTGTCTATAGTCTTCCCATAGTTCGGTCCTTAAGATTATTTCACTCGTTCGGTACTCTCCTCAATAACAAATCTCACTTCGGTCCCTCTTCGGTTTTCGGGGGGGGGGACTTGTTCGGTTCTTCTTGGCTCTGGACTGGTTCGCGTCTCATAGACTAATCTAGATCGGACAGAAATCGTTCGGTTGAGCTCGGTTCTAGCTGTTAATGTTGTACTTCGTGTTACTTTTTATTTTGTCATCTTGAGATAACAACAACAAAAAAAAACATGACCATACCTGATTAATTGGAAGACCTTGGAAACCAAATAAGCCGAAAATAAGGACGAAATAAGCCAGAATTTATTTTGATGAGTAAAGACATGAAACCACAAGTAACAGATGAAACCAAAACTGGCAACAGTGACATATTCAAAAGTGACATATTTTAAATAAACATATTTAAAAGTGACAGATTTTTAAATAAGTAAAGATTTGAGACCAAGAAACCAATCGGACAAAATCAAAAACCGACCCAAGACGTAGTGTTTGCCTTGCTTCTTGATAACCAATTGAAAGATTCACGAAAAAATTATGATCGGTGGTCTTGGTGATGTCAAACCAACGTATAGCTCATTTTATAGTGAGAGAGTGTAGAGAGATGGAAGATGGAACTTGCGATTTTAGATGGAAAATGGATTGAAGGATTACAAATTGATTGACATGCCAAATGAATAACCCATCCATGGAATCCATAGAGGGGATATTTATAGCCTCATAAGCTCTAAAACCTATATCATTAGTTTCTATTCTAGTCCTCGCGTATGTGACTATGATAAACTATGGTAATTCTGTAATGTCGTCACGTAAAAGTGAATTCCCAACAACCCCCAAATAATAACCAAACCATAATTTATTAGATCTTTGAAAATCTTGGAATCAAAAGAAAACTTCTTGGAATAACCTTGGATCTTGATAACAAGGAGTATAGAATGTGTGAATCTGGTCTAGAAATCAAAAGTATGGATTGTGTGTGTGTTAGTGTGTGTCGTGAGCAAGGAGAATAAAAGAGGGAGAGAAAACAATTTTTGAGGCTATGAAATGAATGAAAACCCTAAGTTCTATCATAAGTTATTTATAGGACATGAATTAGCGGTTTTCAGTGTTACTGGTTTATTGGAATTAAAGTTGATCAACACACACCAAAGGTGTTGTGTGTTTGTATGCTCGGGCCGGCGAACACCTCACAAGGGGCCATATGGTTCATTTTTTTATAGTTCCTTGGTGATTCTTTATACTTGATCTTAGATTTGAATTTCAAGTCAAGGTTGCATAAGTCCAACAAAAGGTCACATGTTTTGGTCAATGGTGATAGAGTGTGCATGAAATGGACTTCCTCATGTGTCACTTTCATACACATGCATGAGAAGTTCAAGAAAAGATGCATTTGATTTAAATTCAAGGCTTATGCTTGCATTTGGTTTGAGTTTAGGCGTACAATATATATCAAGAGGGAAGGGTGAACGAAATTTTTGACTTTAGAATACGAGATGGACGATAACTAAAGTTTACACGAAAAGATTTCGAGTTTCCGGTGTTCCTTTAGGTCAAAAACGCAAATTAAACGTTAAAGCGTAAAAATAAATATCAGGAGTGATCGTAAACTATGAAACACTTAGAAAAGATAAAATAACTCATATAATATCTAAACTAATGAATATCCGATGCCAGAACGCGTCTGATGATGTTTTTCAGATTTATTCGGGTTTACTTCCCGGTAAACCGCCAGATTAAAACGTAACGTATAAAAGTCAAAAATAATTGTCAGAAAAGTTTAAAATATTGACCGGAAATTCTCGGGGTGTGACATTCAAGCATCAAACAAAGTACTATTCGTGGATTTCAAATTCACTTTTCGTCGGGATACGACACTCGGGAAATATACTATTGTTTGTCCTCAAGCAATTTTATATAAAATGGGAAACTCTCTATATTATAATTAATTTGGTATTTTAGGTATATATTATATATCCTATTATCTCTAAACCAGATGCCGTCGCTTATAGTTTGCGACGCCGTCTCCACGCACTGTATGATTTTCTTTAAGATATTTGGTGTAGGGTCGTGGTCTTGTCCGTTTCTTCTCCAATTAATCCCAAGTCACGTGTATTTCCTCCAAAAGCCATATAAGTGCTAAACACACAAAAAACAATGATTACGCACACAATCTAGGCATATTTGCATGATTTAGGGGGTTAAATGACCTTGAAAAAGTGTATAAAATGGCACCTCATCAAATACCTCTACACTTGGGATTTGCTTATCCTCAAGCAAATAGGCTTTTCTACCTAGACAATAGCAATATTAGGGGCATTTAACCTACTCTTTAAAAGCAGTTTACGACACAACCTTCTAGACCTTGTAATTAAAAGCACGAAAAGTATATACTAGCACATCACATAAGTGTTTGGATTCTCTCTTTCACTCAGTTGTATAATGAATTATCACAGTATAGGAAACAAAAAATTAACACTCATTGCCTGTCGTAGCATACAAATTACCATAGGCTTGGTAAATGATCAAACCTCCACCGCTAGGCGTAAGTACTAGTCATTACTATCAAAAAGGTCTTTTAAGGGTTGTGATGTGTAGGTGTAAGATAACATTAATGGAAACAGAAATGGATGAGATATATTTAGGGGTGGCTTTTTGGGTGAATTTGAGGTGAAAAGGGTTAGCTAATTATTTATAAGAATACACGATAATTGGGTTGCTAAGCCAAAGACTCGGACAAAGATATACAAACTCTACACAACTCTACATTAATCTCTTTTTTTTTTCTATTTTTCTCTTCTTTTTTTAAACATAATACATCATAACTTGGGGTTTAAAAACACACCCCTACACTTGAGTTTTAGAACTCATTACAATTTTAACTAATGACCCGAATTGAGGTGGATCAACGTAACATGGAGCTTATTGAGCTCTATTAGGGGTAATAAATGACTTCTTCCCCAATTCTTCATAAGATAAATGCTACCATGAATCCTAATCGTCCCAAACTGTATTTACAAGGATAAGAACTTAGCAACTATGTACTTAAATAATTAACTTGGGTTAAAATAATAATGTACTAAAAGTGAGTACATACAAGGTAGGCTAAGGCGATTTGGGTGTAACAATTGGTTCAAAGGTGACAATGCTCTTCATTAATAGTCCGGATTAACCAGAAAATTACGAGAACTGTGAAAAAGGATATGCTCGGAGGGGTGTACTAGGGGTATCCTGCACTAAAAATGAGTGCATGGCAAGGGTGTGGGATAGTTATATGATCAAGGTGACCATGATAACAATTACAGGTTTAAAACATGGGTTAATCCTAGTGCCTTTTATCATTTAGCAAATCCTAATTCTCATTATACGGTATCGGGATGCATCACAAAAACAAGTTCTAGAATTTAATACACTACCGGTACACTCATATAATTTTAAACCAATACCAGTGCTCCAGAAAAGGCGACAAAACCACATATACACATCTATAACAATGGAATAGGTACACATGACTGCTCACTCCTTAACTCGATAAAGCTAAAGGTAAAATTATCTTGGGTATCAAAGATAGATACTCGAATTCCTAAAGATCTAAAGGCGAACCTTAAATTTTTAGGGTGGAATTTTTGAGGGTTTTTGTGCTAGTCATATAAATTCCTATTCATGAGACGCTAATAATACTCGATCTTCATCAGTATGTGTCATAAAAAAATTTAAATTTTAGTTAAAATTACCTTCTACGCTGTGTTTCGATATATTACTCATCATTTTAAGGACAAAGCAAATGGCAATTGAAGGAATAGTTTCTAAGGCTTATTTCCCCTACACTTAAGTTGAACATTGTCCCCAATGTTCTTAAAAGTACCCGCAAAACGAATAAAGGGAAAAGAAAACAAGTAAAAGAAACTAGTACTCCCCTGGTTTGCTCAATAATGGAGAAGAAACATGCGATAACTGGTTAAATCGTCATCCAAGAATCGTCATTTGGAAACTTTCTAAGAACTTCCAAGCTTCTTCTCATCAAATATAACCTGTAAATCAAAGACAAGGCTCACCCATTGCAAACACAGTATTTGTTTGTAACTTCTAATAGCAAAGTAAATACCAACATTAGAAATATCTAATAGTAGCATTATATAGTTATTATTTAACTTAAAATTCAGCGTTCGGCTAACTATTCACTAAAAGTTGTTACTATAATCTTGTCACATTATCTCTTCTAACGTTTTCAAGTTTTTCGATATTTTTGTGGTCAACCCAAACAACAAATCCTGGCTTCGTCACTGACTAGTACTCTCATGGTTTGCTCAATAATGGAGAAGAAACATGCGATAACTGGTTAAATTGTCCTCCAAGAATCGTCATATAGAAACTTCCTAAAAACTTCCAAGCTTCTTCTCATCAAATATAACCTGTAAATCAAAGATAAAGACAACTACACTTCGCGTAAAATCAGCGGGATATGATATATACAATGAAACTTTTAGGGTATGAAAGCAGTAAAGATAGGATGAAAGTGATGATGTAATCATAGGTTTTTGCAGGTTTATAAAAAAATAAAAAGTTTGGATATTGTACAAATCATTTTTCAAAAATAACAAAAAAAATTTAAATTTTCACAGGCCTGTAGATGCGACGCCGTCAGGATAAATCCTAACGCCGTCTCCACGTTCTGTGAAAATTTCACTTTCATTTTTATTGAAAAATTTCTTGCACGCAATTCTATTAGTTATTGCTTGTGTAAAATACTACATAAAACTTGAGATTAATCATTACAATCATATGACTCAAAACTGACGCGAATTAACCTAAACAATTTATTTTATATGTTTGAATTGGTTCTTATAAACCGGATATTTTCCCCTATACTTATTCGATGCAAAATACATTTGTTTGTTAATAAGACAAAGTTAAAAACAAAACAAAGCATGATCACAAATGATTCAAACATAAAAGAATAAACAATAAAGAGTTAAAACACAAGACACTCATAAATGCGAGAAAATAAATATTGGGTTGCCTCCCAAAAAGCGCTTATTTTTGTTTGAGTCACGAGCCTAACTCTACCCTTGTTTAACAGATAAAGGGGAAGGTTCCCTTACACTTGAGTTCAAGTGCGGGTGATAGTAACGGTACACACTATTGTTATGAGTAGGGGTCACATGCTGAAAAATTGGTTGTTGAATTATATGCTCTAAATGGTGTGTTTCTTTAATCCTAAGCTTCTCTACTTCTTTTGGCCTAACGGGTGAATTAAGTCCTCTTCCTAGAAAAGAAACTTCCTTAGATTCTAATTCCTAATCATTTTCTATCATCTCCATATTCAAAAAATCAACACCTAGAGATCCACTTTGTCCTCAAAAACCTGGTTTAAATCCATAATATTTCTTGGGATCATCAATGCATGGGTGATAATAACAATTGATATCCTTAGGGTAGAAAGAAACCATGTGAGGTGAAGGTGGTGTATTAATGGTTGATTTGTCTACTACCTTCATCCTAAAACTATCTGGACTATATGGTTTGATGGGTGTGTTGGTTCCTTTTTGTCTCCTAGATTTAAATCTAAGGGTGAGAAATTGGTAAAAGTTGAGGCTTCGGTTCATCAACACTAGGAATTTCCCTAGAACTAAGAGGAATGTCATGATTCCAAGTGTTCAAGCCTAAATCCTCTAGTTGTGTTTCGTCTAAAGGTTCTACCTCCATCAGGATTCTTATACTCTCTTCTACTTCTTCTGGGTAAGTCACGAGCGGTGTGTATACCTCAAATAATAGGAGGACTTGTGGGGAACTTCGTAGGCTCGGATTTTCCGTCGCGATGCAACAATGGGCCAACCTAACTTTTGGATCCCTAATCTTCCTGACAGCCGCTCCTCCCACGATGAAATCACCATCCCCAATGTTTGGCCAAAACCCCATTGTCAAAACCTCAGCCTCATGTCTCACTTTCTATTTCAATTCCTCTCTTTAGTGCTATCCATCCTGATTATTCCTTAAAGTACACATACCATCCTCCATCCAATTCACAAAAGAGACATTGGTCCAGTTTCTCTCTAGCCTAAATGAAACACCTAACATGAGCTGGTTTTACCTGTCGCAGAAGTGATTTAACTCAAAAGAGGCAATAGAACTCCCACACTGCTCAGGTAAACTAGTTATTTATTTGAGATAGATTTGCCCATTGGAGTCCGGTGAAGGGATCGGTATTGATGCTATCGAAGAACTTCCTAGCAAGACCATGAGTGGCAAGGAAGTCCCAGTCAATGACGTCTCTGGGGTGGATGGGACGCCTTGAGACAGTGAAGTAATTACCTTGGTAGTGGCAAGGAAGTCCCAGTCAATGACGTCTCTGGGGTGGATGGGACGCCTTGAGACAGCGAAGGTAATTACTTGGTGGACATCCCTTTCATAACACTTCCAAGCTCTTGAATTTTGGCCTCTATTCGCAGGCTCTTGGGATCTAGAGGATGGCCCCCTTGTGCTCTTTTTAGTCCTGGTCCGCTTGCTCATTGTCTACATCAAAGTTAAAACAAAAATGGACCGAGATTATAATGGTGTTTCAAACTGACGTTTGATCAGTGCGTCTAACTGCGTCAGGAATTTTTGGACGTCGTCACGGCGTACTTTTTGTTTGAATATTCTAGTTACGCGGGAAGATTAAGTTATTTTTTATAATCCCATTGCCAAACACCCCCTTAAGATCATAATCCAAATGGGTTTGCTCAAAAATAGTGGTTTTCCTACCCAAATCCAAATTGTTTTTGATAATGTATTAAGATTAGGTAATTGAGTATCAAAATCAAAGATTGATTACTTGGATTCGTGTAAGATTAACCCCCCAAATTGACTCACTTGTTCTAGGTTTTTTTTTGTTAATGGGAATCTTGATTGAAATCAAATAACCTAAGCATTAGACCGAGATGGAAGAAAGATTGAAAGAGAATTGGATGAGTTACTTACTGAGTGGAGATGATTTCCTAATAAATAGCAGGGTTGATGAAGATTTCGTGCATTTTTCTCTTTTGTGGGTTGAAAAGTTTGTGAAGAAAGAGTGGGTTTTGGTGGTTGGGTTTTATCATGACAGGACGGAAGCGACGGCGTCGCAAAAATTCTTGACGCCGTCGCGTTTGCTTTGTTCGTAAATGTCTCCCAAAATAGTTTTCAACACCCGACAAAGATTAGTGCCCCCCCCCCTCGGGATCAAATATTTGGTTGCTATTATTGATTTTGAAAAGGTTATGTGGAAGGGACTTGCTATTTATTGGACAATTATTTCCAAAAGGTAAGCATCGATTGGGTATTGACTGGATGACTGATGAGCTTCCCGCGTCTTGTTGAGAATTGGCGGTTCGTTTACATTACTCCTTGTGCCTGGTTTAAACCCGAATGAACGTTTTCTCACAAGAGGTAGGTTGGGGATAATGGTATGGACGTACCTAATACAGAGGGGCTTTGGCTGGATGAAGTATTGAGTGTGGAAAGATGTGCTTTTTGTGAGGGATTCGGGGGATTTATGATTGCTATAGGGTTTTGGATTCTCGGTGTTGGGATACCTTGTTATCTTTTTGATCTTTTTGACCTTATTTTTATCTCCCCTTATTTCATCCTTTAATTTCTCTATAACATTCAGAGAGAGTTGCTGTGAAATCTCTTCCAATTACTCCTATTGTATTTCTTGAGCTGCTTAACTCTTTCTTCTTGCGTCAAGATGAAATTCATTACAAGATCCTTGAATGCTCCTGGCATGATGTTCTGGACCGTAGCCGGTGCCTTCATCTTGCTTGATATCCCAAAAATGTCTTCACTTTTTTTCATTATTGAGATTGCGTCTTTCATAAGTGCACCGACGTGGCTCTCCATGATTCCTAATAATTGTTCAATGTCAGGGTTTTTGTAGCTAAGGCTCTCTTCTTCTGGGAAGGCGGGGTCATTCCACCCTTCATCCTCATATCGAGCCAACTCCTCGATGGTTGGCCAGGCTCTTTTCTGGCTTATTTTCCATCTAGTCGGCCACTGGCGGCGCAATCTATGGTTCTATTTAGGGGTTGGTCGCATGTGGTTGTAAAATATTTGGTCTTGGAGCAAAGATCGATGCCATGATGTGGGATTTTTAGAGTTAAGTCCTTGAGGAGTCATGACCTTATCCCATGCTATACCCCTATGCATCTCGACCCAAACCTTCTCATTTCCAAACAATATTTTTGCTTGAGCGTTTAAATTTGCTAATTCTTGTTCAAAAATAATGTTCGGTGGGTTGTCCCATTCTTTTTGGCCTTGGGCGAAATTTTCTATGGCTTCCCATGCTTCTTCACCACTTAAATCCCCAAGGTTACCGTCAGCTGCAAAGTCAAGGTCCATTCGGGTATAGTCGTCGACATGATCATAAAAGAATTAAGTAAGGGACAATAAATCGAGGCCATGATGAGGGAATATTTGGATTAAGTTTTTAAAACGAGTCCACGCATTGTAGATAGATTCATCTTGATGTTGTTAGAAAACTAAGGTATAATTTTAGAATGAGAAGGCTGTGTTTCGTGGAGGGTTTTGAAAAGGTGTGGTTGATGGTCTTTCATACATCATGATGGTGAACGAAAGAGTGATTTACAAAATAAAGGGAACAAAGAAAAGATAGACTACGAGAAAGCTAATTGATAGAAATTAAATCTCATTTGATAGGAATCTTATGAGTAGACCTAAGCTAGATAGAATCCGAAACCTACGCTATTCCCTGGCAGCGGCACCAAAAACTTGATGTGGGTCGTTATGGACTCACAAAGAGTTTTACAACTCCCTAAGCAGAGCACCTAACCGTTTTAGTGTAGTAAGGTAAGACTCGGGGGTTGTTATCGTTCTCTAGGAGAATATGTTGAGAAGTCTCGAACAAAATCTAACAGAGGTCTACGGGGTTGAGAGAAGATTCTTTTTGTATTTTTATGTTTTTAAGAAAGCAGGTAAATATCATGGTTTGAGAGGTTTGGTTTGTTTTAACTAATTAAACTAAATATAAATCTAAACTACTTTGGTGATAACTATATGATAAACGAACGTATTTACTTAATCATGCACTACTCCTTAGTATGTTTCTCCTAATCTTGTTGCTTTGTCACACTTGTGATGATCTGTGTAAGTATTTCCTAAGTCATGAACGAATTACACGAACCCGCCGTCTATGTAATATTCCGTTAAGGCAACGCACAAGTAAGGTAGTATGAAGACTATTACAAGGCCCCTAAGAGTACATTACATGCATTTAAAATATCTTAAGAGGGATCAACCATATTAGGGGTAAGGTAGTATGAAGACTGTTACCGATGGTATCCTTTCTACACACTCGCGTTTCCCTAGACGTCTATGCCAATTTAATATCTTATGGCTAGTTTTCTAAAGCCTAACGCGCACATCCATCACAAGAAGCAACATTAAAAGGATCTACATACTAAGTTTCATGCAATCATAAGTAAATACTAATGGATCTAGCCTAGCATGTTAAACAAAGGAGAAGAACAAGGTTTAATCAAACAACACATAGACATATTGAAAGATTAAAGGGATAGATGAACTTCACTTGATTAAAACATGTGTTCAAGGCTGATACAAGAGGGTTTTAACACCCTAAAAATGGCCTACACAGCTGCTAAACTCGACTAATGATAATAGGGTTCGTCTCCCAAAAGTTACACACTTAAAACCCTAAAAACGGATTTGTATATATAGGAAAATAGGTGTGACGGCATCGCGTTATAGCCCTGATGCCATCGTGCCGCAAGGGTATTCTAGGGTTTCTTTAAGTCGGCTTCGTTCTGACGCCGTCTAGAAATCCGTGACGCCGTCCCTTTGATATTTTGACGCCGTCGCTTGAAGTTGGCGACGCCGTCTCCACGCACTGTATGCTTTTCTTCAAAATAGTTGGTGTAGAGTCGTAGTCTTGTCCATTTCTTCTCCAAATGAGCCCAAGTCACGTGTATTTCCTCCAAAAGTCGGTCAAGTGCTAAAAACACAAAAACAAATGATTAAGCACATAATCTGGGCCTATTTGCATGATTTAGGGGGTTAAATGACCCCGAAAAAGTGTATAAAATGACACATCATCATTAATCCACTATAACCACTAGTTCTCCAACTAGTTGTTCTCCATCTCCCAACAACACTAATACTACATTTTCCATAATTGGTTGGCTTAAATTTTATGATTATTTATGTTATCCTTGAAAAATCCTTTATAATGCTTTCTTGCTTATATGTTTCGTGCTACTAAATGTTAAAGCTTAAACATGATTTGCATGATGTTTGCTTTTGAAGTAATATTGTCTCTTGTACAACGTTTTGTATAATTAACGTGTTACTTGTAAACTCATAATATGTCATTTTGATACATGCTTAAACATAGGTTGCATGAATTTGTCATCTCGCTCCTTATATGACATCGTTACATGTTTTATTTGCTACTTGTGCACTTATATTATGTCAAAGTACTTTTGGTATGATAAACATGTAGAAGTCTGGGATTTTCCTTAAATCTAGTACATCATAACTTCATTATCTAAATCCCATCACTGGATCACATGTCTATTTCTTTTCTTTGACACATATCTTTCACATCATTGTTAGTGTAATCGATTTACTAATCTAAATCATCTCTTTCATTAAATTTGTGTTTGATAAAACAATTTGGCATGTGTTTGAATATCAATATTTGTTGTTTCTTCTTATGAGTCTTTTTGGTTTGTGAACAAGAATATTTATGCTTATGGTTATTTGTTAAGTAATTTGTGCTCCTTGGTTAATCTTTCTATCTAAAATTAAGAGCGTTTGGTTTATTTGAGATTTATAGGTTCTTAGCTCTTGGGTTCACTGGAAACCTCTTGCAACATCTAGGAATGTTTTTTTCATCCCTGATGCAAAATAGCTCTAGAGATCGTTTGTCGCCTTTTTAGAAATTTTAAACTTTAAGATCTCTAGCCTGCAGATGCCGGTTCAATCTGCAGCATAGGGCGGTTCCCTCCTGCAAAAGGAACCGCCTATGCCGGTTCTACATAAGGCATTTTTGCCGTTTAGGGTAGTTAACTTTTTGTATCCAACACTTTAATCAGGTAGTTTATACATGTATTAAGGATGCCCAATAATTAGGTTTGACTTATCTATCAATTAAGCCCGTCTAAAACTCATAGAATTACCCAATATTTTTCGAACATGTATTATGACATTTTAAGGTGGTTGCGACATATGTCCTCCTATTCGTTTAATTTAAGGGTATTCCTAATTACATGTCTATTTGTGAACTTGTGTTCATATATATGACTATCCATGTGTCTACTTGTTAAGTCATTCGTGTGATAATGTGTGAACGAGTTTCATTCGCATTTGTTGGTATAAATATTTAAACTATCATGTGGTAAAATGATATTCTCGCTTTCATCTTATGTTAGATTTAAAATTAACTCGTTTGGATTTGTGTAAGTCGATAAAGATCGATTTCTTTATCAAGATAATTTGTGCTCATTCTCACATGCATCATACTTTAATCCATATCTCTTTCATTACATGTTCATACATGCATATTCATCATGACCACTTTATTAATAAGCATACATTGTTGGTTGCTTGCATTGTCATCACCTTCTTCCGCCACCTATTTCACTACTAACAAAATTATCATGTCTAGCACCTCAATTGCTTTATCAACCCAACAAGGTAAGGTTTAGAGATAAACCTTTTTTTACTTCTATCAAACTTGAGTCATCCACCAAGTCATCTCCTCAAAAAGATTCACCATGAAACTTCCCACCATAACCACAACCCGACACTCATAAGCATCTTTGTCTATGTTTTCATAAGCCAAGTGAATTTCGTAATGAAATGCATGTCATTCTCAAACACACCCTTACAACCCTTAACAACCTCACCCCTAAAACCAATCACGATGATGCAAGTAGTAGGATTATACTTTTGAAATTATCTTACTTTAAGTTTCTTTTTATAGGAGTTTATTTTGAGAATCATTTTATATTCTTAATTTTTACCTTATGGTTGTATGTCCTTCTTAGTAGAAGACTACACCTCATAAAATGTTTTGGTATATGTTCACAATTCTCTAATTTGAGTTGCTTGTGATTATATCATTTATACTTTTGCATCATACATACATCTCATTATATATGACTTCAATGAAAGACAAAGTATATATATATATATTTTAATATATATTTATTATATATATATATATATATATATATATTTATATATATATATTATATATAATATTATATGATATATAATATTTTGCACTATATATATTGCACTAATTTTTCTTTGTAGGTTCATATTCATATATACACTTAATGTATATAGCATTCTTGTCTATGGACGAAATCTGCATTTTTCATATTATTTTTTTAGGTTCACTCATATACACGGTGCAGTATATGGCATACTTGTCTCCGGACGAAGTTTGCAATTATTAATTTTATTTTGTAGGTTCAAGCATATGCACTTTGTGGTATATGGCATACTCATCCAAGGATGAAGTTTGCAACGTTTTTCTCTTTGTAGGGTCATCTTGACGCCCTCGAACAAGTGGGAGCATTCGTTAAGCAATCCTATTGGGTCGTCTATACACTTGTTGTATATGACATATTTGTCTACGGACAAAAGGTATTATTGCACTAATTTTTTGTTATGTAGGATCATACTTGACGCCCTCGAGCAAGGGGGAGCTTCCGCCAAGCATTTATACCATGCATCTTATATACACTTTGTTGTATATATTTTACTCGTCCAAGGACGAATCTAGTTTCGCACTAATTTTTGTTTGTATCTTTTTAATCGTATCTTGACGCCTCGAACAAGATGGAGCACTCGTCAAGGGGGAGCATTCACGCATTCATCATTATTTTCACTCTTCGACAATCCTTTGCGTTTCAACCAAAAGGAAGATGTCATTTTCTTCATCATAGAGTTCTCATATTTTTTTATATGTATGTTGCACAAAACTAACCTTATTATAGGTTAAGCTTTCAAATTTGATCCATGGATCTGCTATAAACCAAGGAAAATAACCTAGGAGATGCAACACCATAAGGGATTGAAGTAGACATTTTTAACTTCACTAGGGATGATGCAAGCTTGCTTTTTTGGGGAGAAACAAATTCTTACTCCAAGAACACACCCTTTTTGCTTCAACAAAAAGGGGAGAAGAGTGTAAACGGAGAAGGTAATGTAAAGATACAAGTAACTTTTACATTTACTATATATTACGTTTACATATTTTGTCATCATCAAAAGGGGGTATTGTTAGTGCAAATATTACGATATTTAATTTACACATTCTCGTTTGTTTTGTTGATGATAAACATGTAACTTGTAATATATAACGTAAAAGGTATTAGTTACTCGTAATCATATTTTGCCTCAACATACATCAACACATCTCCATGTCTCGAGTCCTTGTATATTAAAACACAGGTTCGTACATGTTTGTTACGTTGCATTATGATCAAACCTCATTTCACAAGTATTTTTATACAAAATTTTATTTTTAGCAAGTACACAATAGTTAACTTGCACATTTTATTTTAATCTAACAAAGTTACTTATACATTTTTATAAGTAACCAAGTAAGAATTACTTATACATTTCATATTTGCAAGTTAACCAAAAATACTTGCACTTTGCATACTTTTTAAACACAAGTAACTTTCTTTTTTAAATACATATATATAAACACCTTTTTGATTAAAGAAATGATACAACTGATTTTTACCTCATAGGTGACATCACAATAATTTGAACTTGGATGAATGTGGACATAAAATATCTTATCAATGTATATTGGTCAGCCGGTTCTTTTTTAGGATGTCGGTTCCCTTTGATTTACAAAGGCCGGTTCCATTTCAAAGGGAATCGGCAAATCAACTTTTGCCTATAAATAGAAGGGTCTTTTTAATATGTTTTTCATCACTCCAAACACACTTTTTCCTCCATTTTACACACATTTAGATCTATATAAAATGCATCCATAAATCCCCATGATCATAATGCTTCTAACTCTCATTTTTGTTGTAAGCATACACCCGAAATGATCCACCAAAGCAAGCATCGCGATCTTACCATCTATATCCACCAAACCAGGAGTTCTTGCCATTTCTATCCACCACAAAGAAAACACATATGAAGATCTACAAGATTAGAGATCTCATCATCTTTATCCATTTGAAGGCTTCCCATAAATGGAAGTTCATTTAGATTAGTCATTCATATCCATTAGACACATTGTCATGGATCATCATTGTAATCACATTTTGTATCACTAAGTAGGTTAGATGGTTTATGTGTTTGTGCCATAAAACACAAGGTTTGTTATGTTGGGCCATAAAACATAACGGGTTTGGTTGTACCCGAAGAAGGACTCGGTATTTAGCTTAGTACCGTTAAAAGGTGTAAGCGACGTTGGGTTGATTCTACCCATGTTAGAATCCGGTATTTAGCTTTGTACTATTAAAGGGTGTAAGCGACGTTGTGAGGCTTCTCTGCCGGATAAAGGAGATTTGTGAATAGTGTTTACGAACTCTCGAGTAGGTGACTCAGGGAGTGAAGTAGGGCAAGGAATGTGTCCTTGTAGCCGAACCACTATAAATCATCGTGTCCAGTTTGCTCTCTATTTTATTTATCACTATCTATTTACTTTATGCTTGTAGTTATGTTGGGACTTGATGTTTATGCTTGTGATGTGACTACTTGCTTATTCTATGCTTTATATTATTCATATAGTCATAGACTATATTTGGTACTTTTCATATTATGTCAAGTTTGATCGGGTATTTGATACGAAAAATTTAAGATTTTAATCGAAAACGTATTCACCCCCCCCCCCCCTCTACGTTTTCCACACATCTAAACACAAAACTAGTTGCAATCACTGTCTACAAGGACAACGACAGAAGGAACTTTGATGTTCACAAACCATTTAGATTTAGAGAGTTTGGTGTAACTGAGTGGGATGAATTGGGAGCCATCATTCCTAGTGAAAAAGATCAAGGTAGTAGAAGACCTGATGACATCCTTGTAAAAGAAGTATGAAAGACTGAGGGTGATTCCTAGAGAAATTGGAATTAGCCCTTCACTTCCTGCACTTGAACAAGTTCTTTCCCTATCATCAGGCAGAAAAAGGAAGGCACGAGAATTGGAACCTAAGGTTTGTATTTATGGACTTGAATGCAATAAAAGCATTCCTGACGGAGTGCAGTTTGTAAACAACCAAGTAATTGAACATCCTAAGAATGAAATCTTCTTTACTTTGGTGACGAGGCCTTTCAAAGAATGAGTGAGTAGATGCGGATACCTTGTTGAGCTACTTGGTGATGGCTTCAGACATCGATACTCCTGCAAATCAAAGGTTATGTGCAGTAATGAGGAGTATTATTGAAAGTCATCTAAATAAAGAGAAGCTAAAGTCAAAGAAAGTGAAGTTGGAAGCCATTGGATACTCACTAAATTAAGTACTTTTGTTTTGTTTGTTTCATCTTTTGTAATAGAGTGTTAGGGCTATGTAATCCTCAGTTAATGAAGTACTTTTAGTTATCAGTATCCCTTGTTTTATAGATTTTGTGTAAGAAGAAGTTGTACTTACTCACTTACACTGAAAAACACTTAGGTTATATTTATATCCAAATAAGGGGAGATTGTTGGGCCAATTCAGTGCCCAATGATCTTTCACTTGGAATTAAATAGAAAATATCCTAAGTGTTAGATAACCCTTAACAATACTAAGGTCACTGAGTGAACAGTCACTCAGTGGGTTACCTTCAAGTGCTCAACCTAAGTCTACAAGAAAGACTCAACCATTCAGTAAGGCGGCACTCAGTGTATGAAGCCCCTGAGCCAAAAAAGAAGGTGATGGGTTCAGTAAGTTGTGGCAATAAACTCAATGAACCCTATACGATCTTCTCAACTATAAAAGACCTTGAAGACACGAGCCTGAAGAATCGACGGGATAGTTTGAATGGATAAGTTCAAGTACTTATCCACTTGAAGTCAAACTATGTTGAATATGGTATGAAGACAAGGTCAGTGTCAGCACTGACCTTAGAAAGTGTGCTTGTCCCATTCCTATATTAGAATTTTAATAATGACAAATTGTACAATATGTACTGGTCCAATCAACCTTGGGACACACACTTAGGGTTAATACATAAAAAAGTTACTAAAGTTTGGCCAAATGTTCACCTAAGTTACTAAAGTATTTTTTGTTACAAATAGGTTACTCATGTTATGTAAACCGGTTACATAAGTTACCCAAAATGTTTTCACCTTAACTTACTGGTTGAGTGTCTACGTGGCAGGTGACGTGTTTTTTTAAAACACTCAATTATTAAAAGGGGGG